>JADRCD010192732.1:0-18712 GCA_019843815.1 Montemys delectorum | reverse complement strand
AAAAAAAAAAAAAGACTAGAATCAGGTATGGTATAAGACACACCATAATCCCAGCACTTGGGAAGCTGAGAAAAGAGGATAGTAAATTCGGGGCAGGCCTGGGACTATATAGTGAAACCCTGTCAGAAGGAAAGGGAGTGCAGGGGGCTGGGGGTGAGGGGGACACACTCCAGTGGGACTGGAGTTGGAAAGCCCTAGAAGTTGAAACCAAATTTCTTTGGTTTTGGGGATGGACTTGAGACCAAGTACAAACTGCATTATTTGCCTAACTGGTAAAGTGCTTTACCTGTAGTTAGTAGCACAACTGTCTGTTAACTTAAGCTGATTCTAGCAGTCTGGAACTTTGATAGTTACTGCGTCCAGGTAATGTTAGTGACGCTCACTACAGAACAAGTGAAAGAAAGTAAGTCACTTGCAAAATCTTTCATCTCTGATCACTTATTGATACGGATTTGCTTGTAATGGCTATTACGGCATACAGTCTAGTTTGTTACAAGTGCATTTTAGACTTTAGAGTCTATAAGTGGAATTAATCATGCTTCTTTTTTATTTTGATCTTGTGACAGTCACTGTGTAGCCCAAGCTAGCCTGTAAATTCAAAGGTCCTTCTGTCTCAGCCTCCTGTTACAGGCTTGAATTGTCTTTGTGCTAGGAATCATCCCAGGGCCTCCTGCATACAAACTAAAGCACATGTTTTTCCACTGAGTAGTACTGTAGCCAATTAGTCATACTTGTTATGTATTGTTGCACTTGGGAGGCCTGAAAATCTTGCTGTGTGGCAAACTGTCTCTCTTTATGTTCTCTCTTTAAGTGTATCAGATAGGATGAACCAATAGGAAAACCTTATTTTATCACTTTTATTTAATGTGCCCTATACAAAATAGCAATCTGTAGTAACAGTGTTTCTTTTGAGCAGAGAACAAACTGTATGTTCTGTGAAGTCCAAGATACAAAAGCATCTTCATCTTGTTCTGTTTCAGACACAGAGATTCCGCTACAATAGGATGGAAGTAACAGTCTGTGTGATGTAAATCTTGATAGACCAGGACTTGGAACAATTGGCATGAAGCATGGAAGGCTTTTTAACTAAGAGAAAAGATGTAGACTGCTAAAGAATGTGTTTGAGTTTCTCAAAGGAAGTTTGAAATCTCAAGCCACTTAGTTGCGGTTTGGGGAAAGGTTTTAATATCTGTTGGGATGGAGCCCATAGGCCCTCCCCATAATCCCCCAACCAGTTTACCAAGTAGGCTGGGCTAGCTGGTCACCAAGCTCCAGGGATTACAAGCATGTGTCACCATACCCAGTTTTTAAAATGGGAGTTCTAAGAACTGAACTCAGACCCTTGTATTTTCGGGGCTGACCAAGTCCTGAGAAACATTATATTGGCAAGCTATGAAAAGCTCTGACTGGTTACTCAAGCATACAAGTGGATATCACTTTCTCCATTGATAAAGATAACCGTGCTTACTAGTAAAATAGACACCTAGGTACAGTGTCAGAGCAGAAGAAAATAACCAGGCGAATACCCTGTCCTGTGTACTGCTGTCCTTTGGCTTTACAGTTCCCCATGTAGTGCCTGCTGTTAGGACGGAGGTGGGTGGTTCCAGCCAGGCCAGTCACAGTGCAGAGATGAAAGTCCACTCCACCGCTGAAGACCCGCCTCTGGGACTTCCAGCTTCTTTCTCATCCTTCTCAGAAAACAATGAAAAATCTATTTGAAACAAAACTGGTTTTGTGTTGCTTGTTTTGTGGTTGGTTCTGAGGTTCAAACTCAGGGCTTCATGAATACAAGGCCACTGACTTATATCCCTAGCCCCCAAAAGTGTTTGTTAACTAATTTTTTTGCACATACAATATATTTTGATCACTTTCTCCACTAACTCCTCCCAGATCCTCTCTATTTCCCTATATAGTAAACTGTCATTCAGGTTTTCCCTATCTCCCTCTTCCCATTTCTCTCTCCATCTCCAAAGAAAAAGGGAAAAACTCAAAGGAATATCAAAGCAAGCAAGCAGAAGACCAGTAAGACTAAAAACAAGAAAAAGTCCAGAAAAATATCATTGATTCTGTGTGAGTGAGTGTGAGTGTGAGTGTGTGTGTGTGTGTGTGTGTGTGTGTAAGTGTGTGTGTTGGTCAGCTGTTCCTAAGCACATACCCTGCCCTGAAGTGTCATGATATACCCAGTGACGTACCATTGGAGAAAATTGATTTTTTTTTCCCCTTGATTGCACATAGCTTCTTGGTTAAGTGTGAGACCTTTTCTGGCTTGAACCTGTGCAAGTCTTGTGTGTGCTGCTAGCTTATATGTGTGTGTATGTGCATCAGTCCTGTTGGAAGTGTCTAGAAGTGGAACCATTAATTCAGTATTTTCTATGGCATACTGTTTTGTGTTTGTGCTTCTTGTGCATGCTGTGTGTGTTTGAGTGGCTACAGCACTGGCCTGGTGTGGAGATCAGAGAACAACTGTGAGGTTTGGGGTTTGATTTGTTTTGTTTTGAATCTCAGGGACAGAACGTAGGTTGTCAGGCTTTTTATCTGCTGAGCCCTCTTATGAGCCAAGCATTCTTAGAAGTATATTTTTCAAGCACTCTCATGTAAGCATGTATATGTAATTGCCTACAGTAGACACGTGTGTGTACATGATTGCCTACCTACAGTGGCACAAAATGATTTAAAAAACAACCTTGCTGCTTTTGTCCATAAACCACATAACAGTAATAAGTGGCTTAGCTTCTCCAGATCCCATCTTGCTTTACTGTAAAGAGGGGAGGTGTATTGAGTTCTCTCAAGCTAACCTCATTGCATTAGAGTGCCTGTCAAGGGCATTTGCGTGCTTCAGGACTGACAGTACAAAAGCCCTAAAGGAATATTGCTCAGTCTTTGATAAGTCTAAGTCCCTCGAGGAGGGAATTTTACTTTTATGTTTTAGACAGGATTTTGCTATGTGGCCTTTGTGATCTGGAGCCTGCCACTCCTCTGCCTCCACTTTGAAGAACTGGGTGTGCTATGAAGCACCTGACTCCCAGTTCAGGTCCTTGTATGTTACGGGCCAGGATACTCTTCAGTTTTTCTGATTATGGACAGAGTTAATGCCACTTGCTGCTGCTTGCCACATTTAAACACACTGTTTATTTTCCCACTCAGGCTATTAGTGCTGCCCTGGATCCTATCATGTGTCCTATTTTAGGCTCCCTATGTTTTTATACTGAATCAATTGCTGCTACTTAGCAGCTAGCTGGATGCCTTAACTCCCTTAGGAAATGTAAGAACCGTGGCATATGACATACAGGGTGCTAGGGATATGGGCTGAGGAAAGCCCACATACTTAGAATTTAGTAAAATGTATTCATTTGTTCATGTAATTTAGTTACTCATTTTTTTACTTCTTGGAATTAAAGCAGGGCATCATGAATTCTATACAGTCCCTCTGTGTACTGAGCCACACCCACAGCAAAAGCCAGTGAAGTTTAGTCACGTATTTTTTTTTATTATTTCTAAGACCAGCTCTTACTGTTGCCTGGCCTGGGACAGTGGCCCTCCTGCTCCTTCCTCCTAAGTCCTGGGATTATAGGCTTCACCCACCCCATACAGCACTGTTCATTTCTAAGAGCTTCATGCATCTGTATCTCATGTGTATCACAGTGTGTTCACCTCTCTGATACTGTTTTGATGTGTTTGTGGTACTTGGAGTAGAGCCCAGAGCTCTGTACATGCTAAATAGACTGCCACTCAGCTCACCTCACCCCCACCTGTCCTCTGTTTCGAAGTTTTATGTTTAGTTTCTGTTCCTTATTCTGTTTGTTTGCTTTTGAGACAGTATCTCATTTAGCCTAGACTGGCCTCCAGCTCTTCCTAATCCCCTTGCCTCTACATCCCAGGTGGTGGATTACAGGCATTCATTGCAGTGCCCATCTCTCTCCTATGTTAAAAATCAGCAAGGTGTTGCCATAATGGATGACCACAGTTTCTTAGTATTACAAGCAAATCTACAGTCTATATTTTTGCAACTATATCTTTGTATACAATCATATTCCCTTAGGACAAGTTACTAGATAATAAGTGGTATTTCAAAGGAGTGTTTATATCTACAGCTTTTGGTAATATTCCTCTAAGAAGGTGTGGAAGTATAACTCCAAAAACCCTTTGTTAAAATAGGTAATTTAGGGCAGATTAGTGTTTTTTGTTTGCTGTCCATGAATTCCCATCAGTAATTAGATATAATAGGTTTTCCTCTTAAGGATTTGTTTTGTTAATAAGCCTTATTAAACCTTATTATAATAAGATGGTGCCTGGGGCTGGAGAGATGGCTCAGTGGATAAAGCACTTGCCACATAAGACAGGAATTAGGATTCCTAGCACCCATGTGAATGCCAAGTAGGTGTGTGGTGGCCTACCTGTAACCCTAGTAACAAGGAGGCAGATAACAGGGATGCCCAGGTCAAGCTGGATAGCTTGCCTAGCTGAATAGGCAAGATGTGGGCTTAAATGAGAGACTGTCTTAATATTATGGAGGAGAGCAATTGAGGAAGACACCTGAAGATGACCTCTGGCCTGCACAAGCCCCCACCCACCACTTGTGAATGTGCACACCCAGCCAGCGTTGGGGGAGGGGTGGGTGGTCGTGGTTGCACGAGCAGCAGAGGTGGCATCCTGAGTTTAAGAGCAAACATATCAAGTTTCAGTTCAGCCAGTGCTATGTAGTGAGATCTTGTATTCTGTCACCACCCTCTCCTGCCCATGGCAGCCCAAGAGCTCTTACGGTAATGTGGACTTGTTCTTGGCAGGTCTTGCTTGCTACAGGAGGCTGTGGAGGCATGAAGATCAATTGAGCCCAGGAGCTTGAGCCTAGCCTGAGCAATCTTTTGATATCCTTTCTCTGAAAAAGAGGACTTGCTATTTCTCAAAGTTTAATTAGTAAAATACAGCCTGTGGTTGAACACAGTAGAGAGAGATAGCCAATAGAAAAAAATATTTACATGTAAACAGCTTAACCATGGTCCTGATGATAAAGTTCTCCCAGAGCCTGAGTTCTACCTTATCTAGCAGGCCCTGGTGCAGTGTTAGCATACGGCCATCCTGCTGCTTAGTTTAAACACTAGACTGGTTCTGTTTTTTAATAACAACAGCAGAAACTTTCATGTTGTGTTACCAAAGATGACCCACATAGAATAAGTGATTCTCCTGCCTCAGATCCTCAGTGGCTGAGACTACAAATGCACATGGTTAGACCTGCATATTCCAGTTTTACACTAGTCTTCAATTTTTGGCATGGTTTTATTAAAACTTACCAAAAGCTGCCAGAAAATATAAATAAAATGTAAAAGCCTCCTTCAGTCCCACTGGAGTAAAATATGCATAATACAGGAGGTACCATTTTAGTCACATTTAAGCTTACAGTTTGGTGACATTAAATACATGTACATTATTGTGCACCCATTACCAAAACACACCACCCTTAGGACAGTTTTTATTTAAAAACTGGAACTCTGCCAAATTGAGCAACAACTGCCTCCTATCTGCCTTCCCCGGCTCCAGCAAACAAACTTCATCTTTTCACTTTGTCTTGAAGCAGAGCATCCACCAGAGGAGTGCACACTTCTTGGGTGCAACGCAGTCAGCAACAGGAAAGGAGTGGTCTAAGAGCTGTGCTCAGAGTTCCTTCTTAGATCCCTGAGCAGTTGCTTGGCTGAGCTACCTGCTCTTAGCCCACGTTTCCCCAGCTGGTTAAGTTCTGTAAACTGAATGGTATCAAGCTGAGAGAGCCAGCTAGGCTGTCTGTCACCCATAGCATAATAAAGCACTGTTCCGCATGCGTCACAGGACTGTTTGCATAAGGCTTAGTCAAGGCTTTGGGAGCCGCCCTCCTTGCACCTTGTGCTATATTAGTGCTTCTCAGACAGGAAGAATTTTCTTTTGCTGGTGCTGCCGTAACGTAGCTTGTCCGGTTACCTTCAGAGTAAGTTCCAGAAGCCATGAGTTTCTTGTGTTTAACTTGCCGTGGTTCTAGTTTGGTTCTCTATCTTATTGAAACTTTAGCCATTTAAAAATATAAAGTAGGAAATCTACGTAGACAGATCTAATGTAGAGAAATGTAAAATTATTTGTAGTTTGCAAAGGTGTTAAGTATGTAAAACTTTCAGATAGCTTTGCTCAAAAACTACATTTTATGTAGTCTGATTTTAGAGATTTCTTATTTAGACATGTGGGTGTTAGGCAAAAGCAAATACTCTCAGAAGAGCAACAAACTCAGTTGCTATGTGACTCAATTCTGCAGAGAGCCACATGCGTTCTTTATTGCTGGTAATTAAGATTAATATTCATGCCTGTGAGCCTAACACAGGATACTATAGACTGCATTTATACTGGTACATTTTATGAATTGGTAAAGCTAGGTTTCTAATGTAACAATTTGCATATTGAAAGTTAAAATTCAGACATGTAAGGACTAGGCATATAGTTTAGTAGTAGACTACTTGTCTAATATGTATAGGGCCTAGGTTGGATACCCAGAACCTCCAAAAAGACATCCTTAAAACATAGAACGTATGTATTACAGTAAAATCCAGAATACTGGATTTTTGATTTTTTTTTTTTTTTTTTTTTTGTGACAGGGTCTTATAATGTATGCTGACCTCTAACCCACTAAGTGCTTCCTACAGGCTATCACTGTGCCTGGCTCTGCATCACATTTAAATAATTGAATTTTCCAAGTTTCATATAGCTTCTTTTAAAACTTCGACCATACAACAGACTGTTGTATAAGCAGCTTGCTTAGCTTTCCTGGATACTGATGCTACCTGTGCTGTTGCTCTAGGAGAAAGGACAGGGCAGGAAGGACTCGGAGTATGTTCGGGGTCAGCAAGGCAGTTTCTATGTGCCTTGGTTTACTGTCTTGAAAAATGCTATTGGTATTAGAACTGATGTGAGTAGAAGGCTGGAGAATTACATTCTGAGCTTACAAACTATTTGTTTTCACAATTATCCATAAAGCCCAACTGTTGTTTTCCTGTTTAAGAAAATGGGCATAAATTGCCCATCCTGAAATAGATAGACAGCTTTTGAATTTATTTTTTTCCGTGTTTCCTCCCACACGTTCAGCTGTTCAGTTTCATTTTTGTTTATTCTCTGTATCGAGAATGTTTCACTTTCCAGTTTGTGTATACTTATTTCTGTCTGGGGAGAATTTAAATGCAACACGGAAATTATTACAGTCCTCTAGTAAATTTATAATTTTATTTCTAGTTGGTAATCACCCTAAGAAATTTAACACCTTAACACACTGAGCTTAAAGACAAAGAGTATTGGCTGGTTGAGAGAGGTAAAATAAATACCAAAGACTTTAACAGGGACAGTTAATGCTGCTGCCAGAGTCCTTCCCGTATTAGAGTGAGGTACATCTTTTCTCATGTTCACCACATAAAGTCTCACTTCCTAATCAGTGTGATTTTCATGGTTCTGCGGCTATCAGAATTAAAGCAGAGTCACAACTTAAAAGCTGTGTTAATTGATTTTTTCTACCTTCCGATAAGTCAGAGTGAAGCCCGTCTTTAAAGGCGTTCCGTCTACACTCAGACACTTTCGGGTCTGTTTTAGAACAAGTAATTGCTTATGTAGACATTCCCGTTTTATTGACTTAAAAAAAAACTATAGCCTCGGGACACAGAGTAACTAAAATTCATAGAGAACAAAGTTAGTGAAGGTCTTACCTCTTGCTTCCTTCTTTAGCCTTGTCCTACACAAGCTTGGGTTAACACCATTAGAAACCTTAAGCTCATCCTGAAAGTACACAAAGTAATTGTTTTCTAGTTTTCCAGTTTTTCTAGTTCATATTTCAAGATTCCAGATTTAAAGTCTTTAAAGCTTCGCAGAGTTCATAGTTCAAGGGTAGTTCAAGCTTTCTATTTTTGAATGTGTCTTCTGTACTTGATGTGTTTGTCCAGCAGCTCTTCTCTTGCAGCATCTGCCACAGCTGACATTGGCAGAACAAGCTAGAACTTTGTATACACTAGGTATAGGCTTACAAGACTGGTGGTTAAAAATACTCTGCTCTGATATTCAGTATCTTCTTTCAGATACAGAGCTGGCATCTATCCCTCTGTGTGTGTGTGTGTGTGTGTGTGTGTGTGTGTGTGTGTGTGTGTGTGTGTTTACACTTTTGTGACAATACAGGTCTGAAAGTGAGGTTTGGGGCTGCAGTTCCACAGTCACACAGCTTGACTTTTGTTGAATGGAAGTTCAATTCAGACCCAATGTTGAGCACTGGGAGGAAGGAAAGCTCTTGAGTTAATATTAGCATAGTGCATGTGAATTACTAAAGGCAAGCAGCTCCCCAGTGTAGTGGTTGTTTGCCTAGAATCCCAGGAACTGAACAACAGGTAGAAGGATTGCCTCTCATATGGAGGCAACCAGGCACTATATGTCGTAACCCTGTCTCAGAGGAGAGGTCTAAAGCTGGCCGTTGTCTAATCTTTTATTGATCGTTCTTTTGTTTGTGATAGTTCAAGAACCATCAATATTTGAAGAGGCCATAAGACGATTTTTACTAACGCTGACTTGTTTATTATTATTATTTTAAAGTGTGTGTATAGGTGCCTAGGAGGGCATCAGATCACCTGGAATTAAATTTATAGTCAGTTGTGAACTGCCTGATGTGGGTGCTGGGAATGGAACTCGGTCCTCTACAAAAGCAGTCGGTTAAGAACATTCTTAATGGCTGAGGCATATCTTCAGTCCCCACTGACTTTTTCTTAATCAGTATTTCTACTTTTTTGTCCTGCTGAAGATCAATTTCAGGACTGCCACTGATCTACATCTCCATCCCTGAGCAGTAGCTCTTTTAAAATGGAGTTTGTGGCCAGGCTGTAGTAGCTCGTGCCTTTAATCCCAGCACTGTGGAGGCAGAAGCAGGCAGATCTCTGTTTGAGGACAACCTGGGCTACAGAGCGAGTTTAAGTTTTTGATCATTAAATTTTTACTTAGCTGGAGTAAAGTAAAAAGTAACTTCATCATGGAAGAATTAGTAATCTCCTCTAAGATTTACACTATGGGACAAAGAATGATAAAGTTTTTTTTTAATTTAATGGATATAAAATTCATCCAGTTGCCTCCTAAAAATGCTCACTTTATTTGACAAATATGTTCTGTATTGGCTTTGCCCTAAACCCTATGCCAAGTACAAACACAACACAGATTTACACACAAAGATTTTAACATAAGAAAATTTAGCGTGGAGGGAGAAAGCTCCCTCATCCTCACCTATTTATAGCTACTGAAGAAGGTCGCTTTTCTTTATGCATTTAACCATACAGTAGATTCCCATACTCCAGTGAATAACCCCAGGCACAAACACATACTCACACTCAAACACACACATACTTGCACACACGGGCAATACTAAGTAGACACAATGGAATGATATTTTTGAAAAAATTGAAAGAAAAATTACTTTTGTATATTATGTTTCTTTTATTTTAATTCTATGTAGATTTGACACAGCCAACACACTTTTCTCACAGGCTTCATTCACCCTTTGTGTATAAGAAGTGTTGATAAAATATCCTTGCAAAACCAAGTAGAGTGACTCACACCCATAATGAGGCAAGAGGATCCCCAGGGATTTAAGGCAAGCCTGTACTATAGAGTGAGACCCAAATGTGCTATAGTCCACTTTTCCTCTTTAGTCAAATGTGTGAGTACTAGATTAGTTCTTAGAAGAGAGAGTCCAACTCTTGATACAATGTTTTCATCCTAACACTGCTTAGTAGAGGAAATCCTATGCTGAGCATGAAGCCTGCAATTCCTTGGTATTTAAATTTTACTAAAATACCATGTTCCTGTGTCATTAGCATACATTAAGAACCTCAAATGTAAGTGTGTCATGTGTCCTTTTTTCCCCCTCTCTCTTGCTGTGACATCACCTGGGGAAATCCAGAAGATCGGATAACCACGAAATGACTAATCAGGAGTCTGCTGTCCATTTGAAAATGGTGGGTATGCAAGCACATCCAGCTCCACCTGTAAACATGAATCTTCTCCACTCTTCTCTCTTGACATATATAATAGCAAGACTGGAATTTTACATGGACTTTCTTCGTGATGCTTGGCACACAGAGAATAAGATCTCAAGTACTTGCTGAGTGACACAAAATACAGAAATTATTTTGCTTGAAATGTAATACATTTTTATAGTTCTTCTTAACATAAAATGGTGGCAAGGCTCTCGGGAGAATTTCTTGTTGTTTTGCTTTTTGTTTACTTTGTTTGAAGATAGTGTCTCGCTGTGTCTGTACCTCAGGATACATATGTCACCATCCTCCTGTATGAGTAACGCTGAGATTACAAGTATGTGCCGTCATGCCTAGCATTACATACTCCTTATCCCTTCGTTCTTTATATGTTTGGTTTTGGCTTGGAGTTTTTGAGGCTGGGTCTCAGGTAGCCCAAGCTGGTTGAACACACGTTGTAGCTGATGATGCTTGAGCTCCTAATTCTGCTTCCATCTCCTGAGGGCATACTCTACCTCTGCCAAATCACCATTCTTTTCTGTATTCCTTGGCACTCTTATATTTAAGCCATTTCGAATGAAATATTTTAAGTCTGTTTTAAAGGGACCAGGACCAGCATTTAAGGCCAGTCAAAAAGGCTCAGAGGATTAGGGCTTTTGCCACCAAACAAGGTACTTGAGTTCAACCCCTGGGGCCTAGGTGGTGGAACAAAAGAAGTTACTCTTAAAACTTGTCCTCTAACCTTTACCTACACACACACATTAGAGAGAGGGAGGGAGCGATAGTGATCAGGAGGCAGGCAGGTTAGGCAAGCAGACATAAAAGGAATTTAAGAAAAAGAAAGGGTGCGTGCAAATGGCTGGGGCTGTCATTAGAGTGCTTATGTAACATGCAGGAAGCTCTCAGTTCAGTCCCCAGCAGTATATAAAACCCAGAAGTAGTAGTCCCTGTTTGTAATCTCAGTGCTGGGGAGGTGGTGGAAACAGGTAAATCAGGAGTTTAGGATCATCCTTGGCTACATAATTAGCTTAAAGCCAACTGGACTACATGAGACTATTATGTAAAAAATTATTATGTAAAGAAACAGTGGAAATTACCAACTTTATGTGTGACAAAAGCTATATGATGTTCCTTAGAGCACCCCAGAAGCAGCTGTCTTCTCTATATAGTGGTACTGCAGCCATGGAAGGAGCATGTCTCCTCTGAACATTATGGGGGGGGGGGGGCAGGGGGAACCATAACTTTCCATATTCCCTATGATAAGACTCGTTGAAGCCAGGCATGTTCTGAAGGCTGACACAGGAGAGTTCCTACAAGTTCAAGGTCAGCTTAACTTACACAGGGTATGCCAGGCCAGCTAGCTCTACACAGCAAAATTCTTTTTTTGAGACAGGGTTTCTCTGTGTAGCCCTGGCTGTCCTGGAACTCACTCTGTAGACCAGGCTGACCTCGAACTCAGAAACCCGCCTGCCTCTGCCTCCCAAGTGCTGGGATTAAAGACATGCGCTACCAGTGCCTGGCTCAAAATTCTTGTCTTTAAAAGAATGATAAAAAGAAAATAAGTAAATAACCCTTTTATTCTTTATTTAACTAGTACATAAAACCACAAAGTACACATTTTCGTGAACTCTATAATATTTAATTCATAGGCATTAGCTTAAACTGTTGATGTGTCTCAGCTGAGGAGTATAGTGTCTCTATAAGTCATTTTGTGTATCTATGTTTCCTCCTTTCTCTTTTTGCTGGGATTGAACCCAAGGTTTTATAGATGTCAGGCTGGGACTCTAACCATGAGCTACAGCTCATGTATTTCTCTTCTGTATTTCTTCCACCTGCATCATCCACCCTTCTGTGTTCTCTAGAGGGAGCAAGTGCCAGCTGTTTCCCTGTTCTGGTAGCCAGTCTGTTCCTCCACACCCACTTGAGTGTCTGCTGCTTATCTACGTGGAATGAATGGTTGCGTGTTCTCAGAGGCACAGGCAATGATGATGCCCCAGCCGCTGGTTCCCTTCGATGTGTTATAATCATGAAAAAGATGATCCTATAATAGCCTGTGAAACTTCTGAAGCAATTTGAGTTCTCAATTTGCTTGTTACTGAAAAATAAATAAGAGGCTAACAATTTGTATAATTGATGATTTAAAAATAGAAAAGTATTTTATAAGATACCAAATGTAAAATGCAGGCGGAGACCTGATTAGAATCAGGGTCATTTGATGGGCGCCACCAAGTGGTCTTAGTTAATATTCATTTTTCGGGTTTTTTTGAAACAAGAGTTTTTTTCTTGTAGCCTCGACTGTCCTGGAATTTGGTCTGTAGACCAGGTTCACCTTGAACTCAGAGATCTTCCTGCCTCCGCTTCCCAAGTGTGGTGAGATTAAAGGTATGCACCACCATCCACAGGTGCTGTTTTTGTTAGCTGAACCTTGAGAGTGTGGCTTGCTTGAGGAAAGGTATTTTATTCAGTAAGAAATAAAATGCTCCATTTTCTTGGTGAAAATATTATGGGGACACAATCCTTTGTTTACTTTCACTATAACGAGTTCGTTTTTTAAAGGCTTTTTTTTAAATTATGTATGTCTGTGCGGGAGAAGGGGTACTCGCATGCGAGTGTTAATACAAGAGAGGGTTAAAGCCATTGGAGTAAGAGTTAAAACAATTGTGAGCCATCCAATGTGGCTGCCGGCATCCAAACACAGTTCTCTGCAAGAGCAGCAAGCATTCTTAATCACTGAGCCATTTCACCAACTCCAGTAAGTTTAGTTACTGAATCAAGTCTATGCTCTTCCCAGATAAACTTTGTGTAAGGGGGCTACAGGAGAGGTTCTCCAGAGCATCAGTGATCCCTAACATTAGCACATCAAATCTAGTCTCTAGCAGGAGTGGGTATTACAAAGTCGACGCACACCATATTTATTATGTAAACGTGAGGGTGAATGAAGAAAAAGAAATGTATCAGTTAATTTTTGTCTTATCCACTGAAAAATATTGTTAAATAAATATTTCAGTAACCTTTAAACCCATTATAAAATTCTTAATCCATTGAGGCTTGGGGGAGTGGTCTTTGCATATGCATATATGTGGAGGCCAGAGGTCAACATTGGGTACCGTCTTCTGTTGCTCCCCTCTTATCTTTTTGATCTAAGGTCTCTCACTGAATCTAAAGCTTACTGGTTCTGCTAGGTTTGCTAATGAGCAAACCCAGGGATCCCAACTCATAAAGTGCAGCAAGTACTTTATGGATGGAGCCATCTCCCCTTCCCCCTCTTGAGACTCTTAAAGTCTGGTTAAGTTAAAAAGATCACAGTGACAGGGTTTAATACATTGATTGCAGGTGATCTTATTCTTCTTTTAAGATACGGCTTTTAAAACTAAGTACATAAGGGCTACAGAGATAGTAGAACTCGTGTACTTGGGACTTGATTCTCCGCATCTCTCCCCACCACCAACAAAAGAGAAAACAAATAAATGTAGATATTTCATGAACAGTGTTTGAATGTTTTCCTTTTCCTATATACCTCTGTTATCTTCCAGTCTTTGGAAATGTTCTGGACTTTGGGTTTGGGGATGTTGTTATCTTTTTAACTCTAGTGTATATGTAGGAACAACATGGGACCTGATAGAATTAATCTGGTCAGATTCCCTTGAAATTAAAACCTAAGTCTGGCACTTTTTTAAGTCTGCTGCTTTTGTAGACTGTGTAAGTATTCGAGATAAAACTGTAGGAAGGTTGGGCTTCCACTGCAGACTATGTAGAATCAGAACGTGACATACTGCGTGCTTGCTGTTGATCAAAGCAGAATCCTGGAGAAACTGACTGTTGTGGTAGAGTATTTCTTCTAAAGACCTTTCTGCTATTGCTGAATATCATAATGTGAAATGGCCATGGTTTCCTGGGCCACTTGTCCAGGACATTGCTGTACAAGCACCATGTCTTTCTCTTTCAGTTTCCTTCAACTTGTGATAAAGTTAAACAAAAATGGCACCTAGTATAAAATTACTGAACAAATCCTAAAAATCTCTATAAACCCCAGATACTTTCTAGTAGTTCTGTTACCTTGAAAAAAAAATCTGTTCTTACACTAAGAACAATTAGTAAATTATTTGGGATGTAGTACACAGAGAAGAATTGATTATCTTTAAAGTAACTTTTCAAATTTTATAGATACTTTAGTTATCTGTACAAAACCAGTAGTTATGCAATCTATTTCTGCCTAGAAATAGTTTAAAATGTAAATATGAATACAAAGGAAATCTTTGTTTTAATCCTCAGCCCTGGTGTTAGCTGGGGTTACGATTGCTGTCATGAAACACCGTGACCAAGACAGGGTTTCTGTGGCTCACAGGTCCATAAACCAGTTCATTGAAAGCAGTGAGGGCAGGGATTCACACAGGGCAGGGGCTGATGTAGAAGTCCCGGAGGGGAGGGGTGATGCTTATTGGCTTACTCCCCCTGGCTTGCTCAGCCTCCTTTTTTATAGAACCCAGGACCACAGAGCCCAGGGATGACACCACTCACAATAGACTGGGCCCTCCCACATCAAATACTAATTAAGAAAATGCCCTTCAGTCTTTCCTACAGCTCTACCTTACAGAGTTGTCTTCTGAAGTGAAGTTCCGTCCTCTCAGGTGACTCTAGCTTGTGGCAAGTTGACGTGAAACTACCCAGCACAGTGCTTATCTCATATAGTATGGCATGCTATTTGCATATAATCTGTTTGCATTTTTACATACCTTATTTTTAAATCTTAATTAATTTTTAAAACTGAGACCAATCTATGTTGTCAAGGCTGGCTCCAAACATCTGTGCTCAAGTGACCCTACTGCCACCACCTGCTAAGTAGGTAGGTGTGATTTTTCGTCTTGTTTTCCAAAACAAAGTCTTACGGGCCTTGAACTCAGAGATCTTCTTTCTGCCTCCCAGAATTCAAGGCAAGCACCACCACAGACAAATCGTAAGGCAAGGTTCCTTAGAAGAGAGAACTCTTATCATTCAATTCAAGCATTTTCTAGGATTCCAGAGAGTTTCGATTAGTGATAAACAGTTTTTTATGTTCTATAGATTTGAGGAAGCACATTACCTGTATATTCATATAAGAAAATTATATTCTAATAAAGTAAATGAACCATAAATGTAGGCTTTTTCTTTTGTTAAGTTTGCTTTGTGTAAGATGGGCTCCTGCTGTGTACTTAGATGTATTCTTTTTTGTTTGGTCGGTTGGTTGGTTGGTTGTTTTTGTTTTTGTTTTTGTTTATCTGCATTTATTTTATGCTGAATTTATTCCTGAGCCATGAGTTTTTGTTTCTTCAGTTTCTCCTGGGATGTATTAGTCAGGGTTTCTATTCCTACACAAACATCATGACCAAGAAGCAAGTTGGGGAGGAAAGGGTTTATTCAGCTTACTTCCACATTGCTGTTTATCACCAAGGAAGTCAGGACTGGAACTCAAGCAGGTCAGGAAGCAGGAGCTGATGCAGAGGCCATGGAGGGATGTTCCTTACTGGCTTGCTCCTCCTGGCTTGCTCAGCCTGCTCTCTTATAGAACCCAAGACTTCCAGCCCAGGGATGGCACCACCCACAAGGGGCCCTACCCCCTTGATCACTAATTGAGAAAATGCCCCACAGCTGGACCTCATGGAGGCACTTCCCGAACTGAAGCTCCCTTCTCTGTGATAACTGCAGCCTGTGTCAAGTTGACACACAAAACCAGCCAGTCCATGGGATATCTTTTTCTTCTGTGCCACCTCCTCTTCTGGCTTTGGAACAATCTGCTCCTTCTCAGTGAGGATCATCTCAATGTGGCAGGGGAGCTCATGGATGGGTTAATCTTGCCATGAGCTCTGTAGGTTCGTCGGCGCACCTTAGGTGCCTTGTTCACCTGGGTGTGCTCAGTGACTAGAGAATCTACGTCTAAACCCTTAAGTTCAGCATTACTCTCTGCATTTTTAAGCATGTGCAGCAAAAACTCAGCACGCTTTTTTGGCCACCGTCCCTGTGTCCAGCCCCACTGTTTGGCCTGGGCGCACCTGCCGACTCCACCATTGTACCGCCGGAACGGCACACACTGCTTCTTTAAGGTGACATCCTTCACATACTGGGTGGCTCTGTGGATATTCGTACCCTTGATGGCCTGCGCAGTTTCCCTGGTGTTCTTAACGTGAACACGGAGGTTGAACCTCTTGATTTGCATGATTTTGTGGGGTTTTCTGGGTCGAGAGAGTAGCGAACCATCTTCACCGGTCACCTCTGGCCGCTTACCAGAAGTATTCTTCAACTCAAGATCCTCCTGCCTTAGCATCCAGGGTGCACTACAGATTTGTACTGCCATACTATGTAATTTTATGTTTGTTTTATAGTTAGAAACCAGTTCTATCATTTAAATTATTTTGTACATATAAATGGTAAGTTGATATGGTGATTTGCATTTTTAGAATAATGCCTCAGCGTTTTTATACTTTCTATTACAAGCTTCTTGGTGTGAAAGGAACTGGAGAAAGTAAGTAAACGTTATTCGTCTCCATTCGCCTTTTTAGATGCCAGAATTTCAGAAAAGCTCAGTTCGTATCAAGAACCCGACAAGAGTAGAAGAAATTATCTGTGGTCTCATTAAAGGAGGCGCTGCCAAACTTCAGGTGACTTTAAGCTTTTTTAAACGTTGAAGCTGATGTTCAAGTGTTTTAGTTTCTTTGTTTTGTTTGTGTGGAGAGAAAGACAGCAAAGGCATGGAGGTGGGGAGGATATAGGAAGAGTTGAGGAAAGGGAAGAGTATGATCAAAAGATATTGTATAAAAAGTTTAAGCCAACTGCAAAGAAAAGTTGAAGTAGATGCATCCGTCTCAGGTTAGTGATAGAGCCCTGCAGGGTAAATGAATCTGTGAGTCCAGCACGTAGCAAGTGCAGGGGAAAACTCATTCATTCATCTCCCGTTTTGATAAAATCTTAGTAATGGAGGGGTTTGTTTGTTGTTTGTTTGTATTAAGTTCTAAGGTAACTAGTACTGTAGACAGATGATAAACCATTTCAGGAGTCATAGTTAAAAGAGTACAGTTTCAAGTTATTCTGTATATTAATAACTGAGTCACTGTCAAATTAAAAGGTAACTCTATGAGGGATGGTTGAGTTTTACATATTTCTCTCACTGTTGGTCTGGGATTTTCATAGTTTGCTTCCAACTCCCAAGTACTGGGGTCATGGCAGACATCATCCCAGACTCAAGCTTATTCTTTTTTAAGTATAGAATTGCAAATTAAATGGGACAGAACTGAAGAAGTTATTTATTCCAACTTCATTTTAAGAATTCCTTTGCTATTTTAACTGCCTAAAAGCTAATTTATTATCTATCTAAGTCATATCCAGCGTAGGGTAGCAGAAACAGATGAGACCCTGCCTCAATAAGGCGGAAGTCGAGAACCAACTCCTACAAGTTGTCCTCTGGCCCACACATACCAGAGCATGATACACTCACATTTATACACAGATATTTTATGTTATTTTGTTTTTGTTGTTTTCAAAACAGTGTTTCTGTATAACAGCCCTGGCTGTCCTGCAACTCACTTTGTGGACCAAGCTGTCCTCAAACGTACAGAGATCCTCTTGCCTCTACCTCCCTAGTGCTGTGGTCAAAGGGAGTGCTTCTGAGGTGAAAAGCTCCAGGTTCTGTATTTGCTTTAGTGAGCTTCTGATTGTGGTGGACTTGTTTACAATTTTGCCTTCTCCTTTTTCTTACAGATAATAACAGACTTTGATATGACTCTAAGTAGGTTTTCCTACAATGGGAAAAGATGCCCAACATGTCATAGTAAGTGTGATGATACTACTCAACGAGTAAATGAGTGTAATCATAAATATTTAACAATGAACTGAGTGAGGGTTTTGGTGCACTTTTCTCTTTTTAATGTTAAAAGTGAAGAAACTTGCTTCTTCTTATGTTTTGAGAAATGGTTTGTACTTGTTCTATGTGAGTGGTTATTTTCATATATGCTTTTGGAAGAAAAAGGAATGGATGAAAACTTCAAAATATTTCTCACTATTTATAGTCTATTTGTTACCCAAGAAATACTTGAAAGGTTTCACATTTGGGGATAACCCAGAAAAATTATCAAATGTTGTTAATTAGTGAGATTTCTACTGCTGTTGTAAACACTATGACCAAGAGCAGCCTGGGGAGGGAAGGGCTTATATTGCTTGCAGTTGGAGTGGATCATAAAGGGAAGCCAAGACAAGAGGTCAAGCCGGGGCTCATGCCGAGGCCGCGGACGAATGCTGCTATCTAGCTTGCTTCCCTAGGGCTTCCTCAACCCGCTTTCCTAACACAACCTAGGCTAGGGTGGAGCCATCCATAGTGAGGTCTACCTTCCCACATCTGTCCTCAGTAAGAAATGGCCCACAGACTTGCCTACAGCCCCGTCTGATGGAGGCATTTTCTCAACTGTGGTTCCTTCTGCACAGGTGACCCTATCGTGCGCTGGAATTGATAGAAAACCAGCTGGCACACTCTGAACTAAGGATGAAACTCAATAGTAGGGCACTAGCCTAGCACGTGTAAAGCCCTGATATTGATTTCTGACACACAAAATCAAATTATTTATAATGACAACAGCTTGGAAGGCAACTAAAATTCTGTCCCATCCACATACCAGAAACTGTATAACCATTGTGAATGGTATTTATAGAGTTTTAATTTTGTGTGTGTGTGTGTGTGTGTGTGT
>JADRCD010192728.1:0-36462 GCA_019843815.1 Montemys delectorum | reverse complement strand
CTGCTAAACAGGAGGAGAATGAAATTATGCTTGGAACTGGAAGTCTAGCAGCTGCCCAGGATTAGTGAGGTCACGGCTCTTGGAGGAGACTATTACCAATACTTTATCCGTGCACCCACATCTCAGGGCTGCTCCCCCCACTCAGTAAAGAAGCTTCTCTCTGAAGAGAGGGAGACCATTACAGAAAAGTAAGAATGCAGAGAACAATTGATTGTATGTGTGTGTACAACACAACCCTCGTAGTCAAACCACAGAGAACATCTCAGAAGAGAGCCAAAAAACTGCAAAAGCCAGAGGACCAAGAAATCTGATGTGAAACTGTGTATCTTAAAATGACAGGGAAGCTTTAACCACGATTCGGCACCTAAACAGGACCTTTAACAAGGACAATACCAATAGGCATGCCAATGTGGAAGGAAGGGGGTCCCTAGGGGGTAAGTGGGGAGGAGGCATGCCTAGACAAAGAACTACAGACAACTAAAAATTAGTCTCCTCCAGAAATGAGTCCCTTACAGTTATGCAATATCAAGTGGTCAGCCCTGAAATCATGGACACTCAAACACTTGACAGCAGGTTTTGTTTATATACTTCTATGTTACATATACATATAACATATACATATAACATATGCTTATATGTTACATATGTGTGTGTATAGGTACGTATGTAGCAATAATAATAAAGGAAAAGAGGTTGTGAATTTCAGGAGAGGGCACAGACAGATGGACACAGGAGGGACTGAAGGGCAGAGGAAAAATGATGTAATTATATTTCAATTTAAAAAGGTAAAAGTAAAAAACTAATTTCACTTGTTAAAAATTTAATTAAATAATTAATTTTACATGTATGGGTGTTTTGTCTGCATGTATGTGTGTGTTCTACTTGACTGGCTGGCTCTTGGAAGCCAGAAAAGGAAACTGGATCCACTGGGACTGGAGTGAGCTGCCATGTGGGTGCTGAGCCTGGAGCCTGAGTCCTCTGGGAGACTGGCCAGTCTGTTAACTGCTGAGCCTCTCCAGCCTCTGATCTTCTGTTGTCTGCCAATCTTGTTTCCATTTCCTCAGATACAAAATATTCACATTCTTCTGAAACCTAATCATCCTTCTTTTATGGGTTTCCTACCCACTTCATTATAAAAACTTCCTTCTTATCTTTTTATATTTGCAATAGTTTCCATTTCTGATATTGAGTCTAATCAACTTAAAGATGATTTTCATGTAGTACTACAGAGATGTGTATAGACAGTACTACCAGATGACTAAGACTTTAAAGTATACAGTAATTAGAATATGATCTGAAGCCTCAACAACTGTCAAATGAAACTCAACTCCTCTTTCTTCTACACTGTAGGAATATACAGTTCTCAAGGAATTCCTGGAACAGTAACACAGAGAAAGAACTCAAACTTTCTATTTAAATCTCACTATCTTATCCTAATTCACCATTAAATAACTTTCCTGTATAATACTAACTAGTGATGTGGAATAACATATATGCTCTAGTTTAGTACAAGGAAATATTTTTGGATAGTATTTTAAGCTTTATATATTAGTGAATTAACAGAATATTCGCTTTTTTTGGATATAAACAGTACTATCAAAAGTAACTTAGAAAGACCAATCTTCTGTGTTGATAGTTGGAAAATTATCTTAAAACCAATTTAGTAAAATTTTCGTTTTTAAATATCATTTCCTTACAATATAAAACTGTCTATTGAAGGAAATTTGAAAAATATAGGCCACATGAATGAAAAATTGTCATATTATTTCAATAAACCTCTAGTTGAAAATTGGTAGCAATTTGTAGAGATGGTAAAAATTAACACAGTCCCAGCTAAACACGATGAAGTATGGCACTTTTTATTTATAAGCATCAGAATAATCTTTTCCAATTAAGATTTATTTCTCTATTTGTGTAAACTTAACCACACCAGAAAGTAAGATCTATAAGAGCCTCTGTGACAATTAAAAACCAGAAATGTATCTTTGTCCTGAGGCCTTAGAGGAAAGCAGAACTGTGCTACATGCAACAGCAGGTCAACCCCTTGGAAGTAAACTCTCTCTGGAACATGCACAGCAGCCACTCAAGGCTGACACAAACATAATCTGGGGCATAAAATATTCCAACAAGTTCCGAGAGCGTATTTACATGTAGTAAGAGAAAGGAGAGTACTCTGATACTGAATGCCTCTAGAGGCACATATTCTAAGGAACTAGATATGACTTATCAATTTGAAAATATTCATACCTGACCACTACCAGAAGTTGCCATGTTGCTTTCTGCCACTCCTTGACCTTCATGCTGCCGTTCAGCTTCATGGGAGGCAGCATCATGCTTGCTCTGAGATGACCTCTGTTAACACGGAGTTAGTATCATTACGTATAAAACCAGTATGCTTTTAAAGCTCACGGCTTATTTTTTGCTTCAAAACTCTAGATGAATCAATTACATAGGCTGACAAAGCACAGAAGTGGATGTTGTACTTCCGACCTGGATCCAGCACGGCTAAGTGTCCCCTGAGCACTTGAGCTGTACAGACAAAGGATTTCAGAGGCTCACAGAAACAGCATCCTCCACCAGATGTGCTCCTCTCATTATTAGGAACACAACTCACCTAGAGCATAACTGTCCTTTGTTGCAAGGTCACATGACTTAGGCATTTAATAGAACTGCAAATATAGCAGTTAAACTAACACCAACAGTTACAAATAGTGCCCCCCCACCCCCGGCACATGTTTATGGAGAATATGTGCACATCTTCTGCTAATATCATATGAAACCAAGTGGCAAACTCTTCAAAACTGATAAATAAAACAGAAAATTTTGCTAATGTACCCACCATCTGTTATATGAAATAAAAGTGACATATTATACCTAGTAAAAGTAGTCATTTTAGAACAGGATATACGAAGCCAGCACTTTGACAGATACAAGAACTAATCATCTCCCGCCACCTTCTACAGAAACTCTTATCTGCTTGCTTTAGGAAAATGCTGTCATCATAATCTAATGTGAAGATTACGCTTTAACAATCTGACATAAAGTACCATTATATTTTAAAATGTCTTCCCTGGAGTTTTAACCCTTAAGCCTTTCTAGACCACTTAAAAATGTGACATGTATCATTCTGACCCAAAACTAGCACAAAGGAAGTGACTCTTAGCAATTCAGAAGCAGAAGAAAGACTAAAATCAACCAGAGTAGGAAGACAGTCACCCATGATAAAACTAGTCAAGGATTCTGGTGTGCACACGACATAGCAGAAGCACGGGGGAGGATGTCAGCATGCTCATAGCAAACACTACTGTCGAGGGAACACACTTTCAAAAAACCAAAGCTGTTAAAGTCAAAACTTCGACAAGTGCTACAAAGGAAAGCCAAGAGCTCATGAGGAAAGCTGGGAGCTGTATGAAGCAGCAGAGTACTTTCTTAGGAAGTGGCACTGCAAAGAGGAACTGTTGACTAGGATGGTAAACAAAGGGTCACAGGGAAAGAGCTGCAGCAGGGGGAAGTGTGACTTCTTGGAGCATATCAAAAGGTCACAATATGGCTCAAGTATCACAAGTAAAATGGTGAGCAGAATTAAAGTGGTTAAAGGGGCCAGAGAGATGGCTCAGTGGTTAAGCGCACTGGCTGCTCTTCCAGACCACCCAAGTTCTGAGTTCCAGTATCCTCATGGTGGCTTATATAATATATCAGTAACTCCAATCCCAGGGGAGCTGATAACCTCTTTGGCTTCCATTGGCACCAGCACACATACAAATAGAAGCAGGCAAAAAGGTATTCATACACACAGAATAAAAATAATTTTAAACAGTAGTTTTAAAAATGTTCTGATTTTTGTTAGATTTGCCTTTTCTAAGTTATTCTGAGGCTACCACATTATCACATCCATTTTAACTACTTAGATAGTCTCATGTAACCCAGACTGGCCTCAAACTTGCTGTGTATCTGAGGATGTCTTGAATTTCTGGTCCTCATCTCTGTAAAGGCCGGGATAACAGATGTGTGATCCTATCCCTGGTTTTATGTGGCACTAGGGATAAAACCTAGGGTTTTGTGCATGCTAGGTCAGTACTCTACCAGCTGTACTATATGCCAGCTGCTGCCTCCCATGGTTAACACTGACATATCAACGGGTCAAATCCAAGTGACTTAAGTAGCAGCTGGGAGGCTAATGCAGTAGCATCAGGAGAAGAGGCTAGTATGTCACAGAAGGATAGGAATGGAGACGTAAGCACAGCCACAGAGAGAAACCTGACAGGATTTGGGGCTAGACTAGTGTGATGGTAAATCTTGGTTAACTTGATGAACACATCCCTGGACATGTGAGAGGGAGTTCTACAGACATTAACAAGGAAGAAAGGCCATGCTGAATGTGGGCATCACTACCTGAAAGGGTCCTGACACTGATACGAAGGGAAGGAGGAAGTAGCTAAACATCTGCATTCATCCTCCTGTTTTCTGACTGTAGAGGTGGTGTAATTACCCACCTCACAATCCTGTCCCCATGCCTTCCCAGAACAAGAGGCTGTCCCCTCAAACCCTTCTCCAACTTTGGGGCGTAATTTTTCCCAGCAATGAGAAAAGGACCTCTCACATAAATGGCCTGAGGAGCAGAGCTGCTGCTGTGACGACCCTGCCCACATGTAGCTAGGCTTTGGGACTCGTCTGTGGACTACAGAAGCCCTAAAATGCAGTAAGCCAGGGGCTCTCAACCCTCCTAACGTTGTTGCCCTTTTATACAGTTCCTAGCGTACTACTGACCCCCATCCATAATATTATTTTGTTGCTACCTTGTAAACTTTAACTTTGCTACTGTTACCAATCTTCATGTAAATATCTGTGTTTTCTGACCCTCTTAGGTGACCTTCCTCACCTGAAGAGGTTGAGGCCTACAGGTTGTGGACTACCCTAAGCAGAGCTTAATGAAGCTTTCTGGTGGGAATGCTGAGAGAAGGGCACACAGTAATAACTATGCTCTCAGGCTTCCCAGGGGGAACAAAGATTACAGGAACTGGGCTAGAAGCCAGCTGTGTTACATCTGGCAAAAACCATGGCAGCTTTGACCACATCCTGAAAAACTGCAGCATAATTCACAGGTGACAGCTAAGTTACAGAGGAAATCTCAAGGCAGTGTAGCACACAGGCTGTGGTGTGGTCTCATGCACTGCCCTTACATTCATAGTGAGAGAGAACTAGAATACAGGGAAAACATGGAGCCTGGCAAACAAAGGAGCAGGAGGGGAGTCTGAAGTTGATTAAGGACCGATGCAGACAAACGAGAAAGGTTGGAGACTGGCACAATTAAAAAACTCACACTCTGTAGGAAAGGTGCCTTACAGGCACCCACGGAAGGCTCCAGGCTAGAAAAGTGTAAATTCATAGGGATGGGGGAAACTGAAATGAGAATGTCACCTCGTTTGAAATCCATCATGGAAAGTGTTTCCCAGGTTCTGCTGCTAAGGTGCACAACGGCTACCACAGAGAGATAAGATAAAAAATGGTCAGACTACTGCTCACACTGGCAGCAAAACTGGACAGAGTTGTTCAAGTGGTCTTTAAGACTTTAAGATTTATAGCTCACGGAAACTTGTGCCAAGAGTTTAGGAAGCTGCTGGGGCACGAGGCAGAGGCACAGTCCCTGCAGAAAGGCCCAGAGAGACTACTTCATGAGGCTGTGAAGGAAAAGCCTAAACTGCAGTAAAGCGCTTAGGAGATCAGAGATGGCTGAACTGAAGAAAGCCACACACGAAATAGAAGCTACCTAACAGAGAGGCTGCATGTGCTGCAGTGGGCAGAACTAGAGAGGCGGGCAGCACCTGGATCTGCCGTCCTGTGGTTCTCACTTGCTTTGGTTTCATCTGTCCTTGCTATCCTCCCAGTCTTTCATGTTGGGATGGGAATGTTTGCTATGTAGCTGAGGTGAGCCTTGAACTACTGATCCCCTTGCCTCTGCCTTCTGAGTTCTGGGTAATAAGAGTGCATTACTGGTTTATGAAATAAATAAAAGCAGTTTTGTTTAAGCAGTTGAGTGCCACAAAATATACCCATTAGGTGTTCAATTTAATGATTTTTGATAAATTTACCAAGCATCAGTATAATCTAGTTTTAGAATATTTGTATCATTACAGTAAGTTCTCTCCCACCTGTTTGCAGTTAATCACATTTCCACTCAGTGCAACAGGCAACATCCACTCACTGCACCAGGTTCATCTACTTTGTTCCGTTCTGAGTTTTTGTTAGGGAGAGACGTCTCACTACAGGTTCCAGGCCAGCCCTGTAACTCTCAATTCCCTCTACCTACCACGTTTGAGTTGTATCTTTAAGTTTCTTCTAGACATTTAATTAAAAGTGTGTGTGCATGTATGCATACAGTTGTGGAGGCCCGAAGCTGACAGTGTGTCTTCTGTGAGATCACCCTCTACTTTACATACTGATTGCAGAGCTCAGAGTTTAGCTGGTGTAGCTAGCGAGCTTGCAGGCTCGGGGGTCCTAACTCTGGTCCTCACCCTGCACAGCAAGCACTTTATCCCCTAGGCCATGTCCCCAGTCTATAAATGGACTTATGTGGTTTACTCTTCTTAACGAGGTTTCAAAGGTCATCCACATTTTACTTGTAGTAGCCAACTTTACGTGCAGCATGACAGTGTCACATTTGTCCCATCTTTTCTTTTGGGCTACAATGAATAAGGCTGAATAAACAGCAGAGTTAAGAATCATCATGTGACCTCTTTCTACTGGATACCTGAGACTGGAACAGTTGGGTTATGTGGCAATTTTACATTTAATGCTTTGAGGAACTGCCAAGTATTTTCAGGCACATCATTTTACATCCTAAATACAAATCAAAAACCCATAAATTTGCAACCCAGATGGAAAATGAAGGGATTACAAACCGAGACTCAAGAGGAGAACACTCGATATTTTCACCTGCCACACCACCTCACCTCACCTTTGGACTTTGCAATCTGTCTCCCATTTGGCTTTTGTCCTGTCCCCTTATAATAAAAGTAGAATCACTTAAGTATAGAGCTTTTAGTGAATTCTGAGCATTCTGGATGTTTGGAAAGGCTTGGATTTCTAAATTGCTACACAATTGTGATGTTACTGGTGTGATAATGACCTCAATTCTCATTTGAGATCTAGAGTGTGAGGCTTTGTATTTATTAAAGTGATTGAGTTGGGAAGACCTGCCCCTATGGATGACCTCATTTCCTGGGCTGGGATCCTAGACTGTATAAAAGGAGAAAGCTAGCTGCTTAACAGTGTACACTGTTCTTGGCTCCTGCTGCTGTAACTTCTCCCCCATGGTATTTTATCACAGCCAACAGGAAGCGTATAGCTGGGGCACTTAAAGGATAAGGACGTGGCTTTTGTCGTGTGGGGTCGGGTAGTGTCAGGATGGCAATGGTCTGCAGTGTACCCACTTCCGTGGGATTCCTAGCCAGGCAGAAACAATGATAGGTGGGCACATCCAAATCCTGTTGTTAAATGTGTGAAATAGGAACAGTCTTGCAAGTAACTAAGAATTTTGCATGTGAGATCTAGAATCATTGAGGTGATTGAACTGAACTGCAGTGACAAGGAATGAGTTGAAATAATTGGTGTCAAAGGAACTGAAAATATTCTTACTTTAAAAAAAAAAAAAAAAAAAAGTCTTGTTCCTGGATTCCTAAGTTGGCTGTTGAGAAATTTAAAGGAATTTACTTTATATTTTGTTGTGTGGAATTTCTCTTCCTTTTCTAGACTTTAGGGTTTTCCTTTAAAAACAACCCATTTTTTATTTATTACTTGTTTAGTCTGTGTGCATGTTCCCATATTCATGCCTATGAAGCCCAGAGAAAAACTGAAGAAACTAGTTATCTCTTTTCACTATGTGGGTCCTTGGTTGCAGCAATGAGCTCAGGCCAGCAAGCTCCCTGTCTGACTACCATTATATTTTGTGTTTCATTGTCTTGTTCTACTTTATATATATATAAATATAAAAATCTTTTAGTTTTCAATTATGGTTTTAAATTTGTTTTAACTCTCATGAGATCTTTAAAAAAAAAAATTCTTCTGAGTGAATGACTGAAACAGGATTTCATGTATCCCAGGCTGGCCTCCTGCTCTGCCTCCCACACACTGAGGTTCAGGCATCATGTACAGTCAGTCACACTCTGCCTTTGCTGGGATATGAAGGTCAGCTGCAGTGCTGAGCTTTTCCTTCTACCTGCAACAAGAGACTCTACTTCAATGACCTTTCTTACCAGAACATTATTAAAATGCCTAGCAGTCGTTAGTGTCCATTCAGCCTGAAGAGTGGGCTAGCTACAGAAAAATGAAATGAGGTTTCCCAGGAACAGTGACCACAGAATGGACTAGATGGTCTGGTTTGTTGGTGACTCCTTAGACCTTTTCTTGGTTAAGCTTTCCTTAGCTGTGTTTCTAGAGATGACAAGGCTAGAGGACAGCATGAATCTCATCACTGAGTCATTTCCAACTAATTCAGCTTTTTATACATTATCTCCAGCTTTACTTAATTATACTAGTTTACTGTAATCTATTAAAAAACCCATATCCTTTTCTGGGGGAGGGGGAGTGTGTGGATATTTTCTGTTAGGGCTGAAAAGAGAAACAGCAGCAGTTGTGCTGAAAAGTGGGACAATTTCAGGGGCTCATTTACTTCTTTTATTGCATTTATTTTGATTGTACAGGTATTGCTTCATGTACATATATACGCTACCCATGGAGGGCAGGAGAGGGCACCAGACCCCATAGAAATGGAGTTACAGATGGTTATGAGCTACCATGCAGGTGCTGGACCTGGTTCTTCTAGAAGTGCAGCCAATGCTCTAACTGCTAAGCGCCCCCCAATCCCCAACCTGGTTCTAAGCAGGTTGTCACCTAACCTCATTCCAGTCCCTTTTAATAAGCACTCACAGGTGACCTGCATAGCGAGTCAGGAATCCTTTAGGGTTCCTCAACATTCTGAGCTCTGTCACGGCCTACCTTATTCCCTACAATATGCTTTAACAGTTAAGTCTATTGAACTTTTTCCCCAGAGCCTCCATTTTTATTTCTGTCACTTTCCCTGGTATTTGTGACTCTTTTCACTTAATGCTTTTACTATCATTTCAATAAGGACTGTGGGATAGCCACAAATAAATATGTCTGATCAATTTTCTTATTATGGATTACATACAAGAAAGAACCCATTCAAAGGGTAATGACAGCTCAAATGGTGATTGGATTATATGAATTGACGGTTTATGCTAAAGACTAAATTTTAGTTGCTGACAAGTATAACAGGTTTTAGGGCTGGAGAGATCTGGGTTCAATTCCCAGCACCCATATGGCAGCTCACAACTGTTTGTAACTCCAGCTCAAGGGAACCTGCAGGCAAAACACCAATGCATATAAAAAAAAATTAAAAAAACAAAAACAAAAACAAAAACAAAAAACTTTTCTCTCTAAAAGGTTCATATCTCAATGATGCCACATTAACTACACACATTTTCTTTTCCCGGGAGAGCTACTTCCATGACTTGTAGCCAAAGGGGACTCTACTAACCTCTGCTTCAGCTGCTTGGGACTGTAAAAGCTGCCGCACACGAAGTATGTCCTTCTCTATTTGTTGAATCCTGGCTACTCTTCGCTGAAACAGAAGAAGAGAACAAGTCAGACACTCATTTATTTTTATATAGTATGTGCATATTCATGTGTGGGTACCCTGGAGTTGCCTGACATGGGTGTATTTTTTTTTAATGCTTAGTCATTTTTTATTGGATATTTTATTTGTTTACATTTCAAATGTTATCCCCTTTCCCAATCCCCTCCCCCCGGAAGTCTCTATCCCATCACCTCATCCTCTTGCTTCTATGAGGGTGCTTCCCCACCAACCTACCCACTCCCACCCTTGCATTCCCCTACACTGTGGCACCAAGCCTTCATGGCCAAGGGCCTCTCCTCCCATTGATGCATGACAAGGCCATTCTCTGCTACATATATGGCTGGGGCCATGGGTCCCTCCATGTGTACGCCTTGGTTGGTGGTTTAGACCCTGGGAGCTCTGGTTGGTAGAGATTGTCGTTCTTCCTATGGGGTTGCAAATCCCTTCAGCTCCTTCAGTTCTTTCTCTAACTCCTCCATTGGGGACCCCATGATCAGTTCAATGGTTAGCTGTGAGCATCTGCCTCTGTATATGTCAGGCTCTGGCAGAGCCTCTCAGGAGACAGCTATATCAGGCTCCTGTCAGCATGCACTTCTTGGCATCCACAATAGTGTTTGCATTTGGTGACTGTATATGGGATGGATCCTCAGGTGGGATAGTCTATGGATGGCCTTTTTTTTTTTTTCCGAGACAGGGTTTCTCTGTGTAGCCCTGGCTGTCCTGGAACTCACTCTGTAGACCAGGCTGGCCTCGAACTCAGAAATCCGCCTGCCTCTGCCTCCCAAGTGCTGTGATTAAAGACATGCACGACCACGGCCCAGCTGGATGGCCTTTCTTTCAGTCTCTGCTCCACACTTTGTCTCCATATTTGCTCCTGTGAGTATTTTTTTTTAAATTTATTCAGTTTACATCCGATTGCTGTCACTGCTCCCCACCAACCCCAGTCTCTTTATCTAGCCCACTTTGCCTACAACTTGCTGGGTGGTGGAGGGTAGCCTAGAACTGTGTTTCTGTCTTCTGCTTTCCAAATGAACATTACTTTTATTTGCAATATAAGGACCACAAAGATGGTACAATTCTACATTCATACTATGAAGGAACTACTGAAAGACATGTCCACTGAAACACATTATCTGTGACTGCTTTCTGCTTTTGTTTTTGGAGATGATCTTATGCAGTCCTGGCTGGCCCAGAACTCAAGAGATGGACCTGCCTCTGCCTCCCCAGGCCTGGAATTAAAGGTGTGTACACCACACTGGCCCAGAAGTAGGCTCTGTTACAACCTGATGGGCATTCCCCGCCTTTACTAACATGCTGAGGAACCAGATGTCATGGAAAGAGGAAGTTAAGTAAATAACCAAACTAGTAACAGAGATGAACTTCACAAAGGCAGAAGCAGGAATGGATTTTGCTTTAATTCCCTTGAATTATTTACCAGTTATCTCTCCATGCTGTACTGGAAGTCTGCTGGCCAATCCTTTATCCATTTCAATACAGGACAGTTTTTAAGAATTAATCTTCAGGATTAATCCTCTTACATTTTAGGGATTTTAACTGTTTTACTTTATACTGTTAAAATATCTTTCCTTTCCATTTTTGTAGGACAAGTGCTTTAAGTTTTATGACAATGACTTTCATTGCTTTTGGAGTTTCCACTTTACCTTAAGGACTCAAATGCTTTTACTTTGTCTTCTATTAATTTTAGCTCTTTTATGTTAAGACTAAGTGCCAACATTGTTCACAACTACTAGCCGACGACTGAATTTGTTTTGCGGTGGAGCTATCCACAGCCAAGCCCCTCTTTTTGAGAGAAGGATCAACATGTAGCTCAGGCTGGCCTCCAACTCAACCTTCCTGCTCCGGCCTCCTGAGTGCTGAGTTACAGGGGTGTGTACACAGGGAGGCTGGACTACATCTGACTATTTTGGTGTCTGCTTTCTGTTCTCACTCATTTGTAGGCATTCACTGTACAGTATAGAAAATGATTCTCAGATATGTTACAACCATTTGCATACTCACCTTTTAACTCTCATTATAGTACAAGTTACATATTATAAACAAGCAAAAAATAGTATCATGTGTAGAATTTGAGGTCCCAGAGAGAACTATCCTCATAGGAAGTAGTAGTTGTAGTCTGCAGCTCAGTGTTTCCAAATAAATCCCTTCTTCTGCCCCTTTGTTATTAAAAAGCACCAGGCTAAGCCAGGTGGTACCAATGCCCGCCTTTAATCCCAACACTTGGGAGGCAGAGGCAGGCAGATTTCTGAGTTAGAGGTCAGCCTGGTCTACAGAGTGAGTTCCAGGACAGCCAGGGCTACACAGAGAAACCCTGTCTTGGAAAAAAAAAAAAAAAAGTCAAGTCCATCTCTCTTCTAGGATTCCCCTCAGAACCCCTGGATCTATCCACTTACATTGTGTATACTAAGAATTTTCACGTCTACTATTTCATAACGTTCTTAGGATCTCTAAAAACAACCCCCCCCCCCCAAAAACAGACAAACAAACAAAAAAAACCAAACCCAGGAACAAAAAGCATAACTCATTGTTACATTCTAAGAATTCAAATTTATATAAAGCCAATGAATATTTCTCATAGGTTTTTTTTTTTGGAGGGGGAATGTGAAAACAAGTCTGCTTGACATTTAAAAAATAAATGAACAAAAATCTCAAATTAAAATCTAAATGTAAACAGAATATATTTTTGGAAACTCATTAGAGGTTCTTGATTTTAATTCTTAGTTCTAATAATAACCATCTTCCTTAGTCTATGACTACCCTCATGGTCCCTAATGAAGATAAATTCTTAATTTTAATATAGTAAAATTCATCAGCCTTATAATTTATAATCTCAGCTTAAAATTTTTTCTACTCAGATATGTTTATGAATATTTTCAATTACATTTATTTCAATCAAATTACTAATTATAGTTTGATAACAAATATAGAAATAGATATGATATATATGTGCACATAAACTTATCCCAATTATAAAACTATAAAATGTGTCATGTTATGGTGTTAAATATTACCTTAGATATAATTTTTTTTTATTAATTTTTCAAGACAGGGTTTCTTTGTGTAAAGTTTGCTGTTCTGAAACTCACTCTGTAGACCAGGCTGGGTTCAAACTCAGAGATCCACTTGCTTCTGCCTCCGAAGTGCTGGGATTGAAGATGTGTACCAGCAATGCTAGTTATAATCATATTCTAACATAAATCCCACCCCTAACCAAGAAGCTATTTACAACTGTAGCTGCTGGGAGAGAGCAGAACAGTTTTCTTCAATAGAGACACTGATATAACAGCCACACCGTAGGACAGGCCACATGCTCAGGAGTAACTAGTTGGACCACGCGGAACAGGCTCCACAGTTTTCTTTTTCCTTTATGGTTTTGTTTTGGCTTTAAGAGAGAATATGAAATGGATCTTGGAGATGAAGGAGGGGAATACATTATATAAAAAACCTTAAAATTAGAAATAAGAAAAACTACAGAATACCACCATACAAATAGTAGTTTGTCCTTATTTAAATTAAATCTTTAAATATATTTCCAATAAGTTTTTTAGAGAAGTGAAAATAAAAAATTCCCCATGCTCACTTTAACACAAGGCAAGGCAGTAATTACACCTGTCTTCTACAGGGCTATAGGGCTTCTATATTCCACAGGGTTGCCCTAGCCACACACACACAGCTGTGCACAAGGAAGTGCTCTATAATCAAAGCCAGTCATGGTCTTTCTTCTCATCCCTCACACTCCCTTCCCTTAAATATTCCTTAAGCCTCTTTTGTGTCTCAAACATGTGCTGTTGCTCTCCTATTTTTTTTTTTTGAAAAAAAAAAAAAACTTCTGAATGCTGCTACATAAACATAGATTGCAAGGAACAGCAATCTCAAAGGAACTCAAGCTGGTTATCAGCTGTGGGAGAATCAATATTTCTTCCCTGTAACTCTATACAGAAAGATTAATACCTAAGTATCACAGCACAGGCAGAATTATATCAGTACTGGTTATAATGCCCAACAGCCACGAGAAATTGTTATGCTGAACTAGTGCCAATATAAGACAGACTCTGAATGCTTTTCCTTGATGGTACTGGAGGCTGGACTGATGGTCTTGTATAAGAGAGGTAAGTGCTCCACCACTAAAGTACACCTCGCCTCACAGGAAATGTAGTAACAGAAACATTAGCAGAGCTGCAATGGTGCAGTGTGAGAATCTGCCAGTTACCTGTGCACGCTTCTCCATGTCCTGGCAGGTGCCAAGCTGCTCCTCCATTGCAGCCCTGATTTGCCTTGCTTCATATTCTAGCTGCCGTCTTGTCATGTCTGTCTGTAAGGAAAACTAAGACCACAAATAGCATATTAATTTCTCAGTTTATTAGTAAAACCAAAAAGCACATAAATATCAATTAAGAAATTAAGTAAATACCTATGAAAGTCACCATATTTGAGAAATCTATCTTTGAGAAATCCAAAGAATCCAAAACCATGAGCGTGGGCATTAGCTGGGGTTCCTGACTACATACAGAATGGTCCAAAGTAAAAGCTTAGACTGTGTTGTTGAAAATATGTAATTGGTCCAGTTAGGGTGAGTAGAACATCTGTCCCCTTATGATTTTTTTTATCTGTTAAAGGGCCACCTAATTAGTTTTTGTGGTACTAGGAATCAACTAGAACACTCTAGGCAAGTGCAGTACCATCGAACCACTGAGTCCTAAGGAACTATTTCTAATTATTAAAACTAGTATTTTGGACAGCAGATGTAGCTCAGTTGGTAGAGTGCTTACCCAACCTGTGCCACATAAAGCTAGGTGTGTTGGCATGAGCCTGCAGTCCCAGCACTTAGAAAGTGGAGGCAAGAGGATCAGGAGTCCAAGGTCATTCTTGGCTACCCTGGGAGTTGAGGAGAACTGAGCCACATGCGATTCTAACTCAAACAACAACAAAAAAACTATTATATTAACACAGACAACATGAGAAGGAGTAAAAAGCTAACAGGTGTTCATTACCTTTAACCTTCTGATTTAACTAAGGATTAACTGTCTTATGTGTACAGGCTAAACAGAGGGGAAAAACCCATTTGCCATATGAAGAAAATGGAGTTAAGAAAAACATCTATATATTAAACACTGGACCTGGAAATTTGGCTCAGTGGGTTAGAGCACTGACTGCTCTTTCTGATGACTAGGGTTCAATTCCCAGCACCCACATAGCAGTTTACAACTGTAAATCTAGTTCCAGTGGATCTGGCACCCTCACAGATGTACATAAACATAAATAAACCTTAGAAAAAAAGAAAACTATAAAAAAGATTTTTAAAAATTATTAAGCCAGACCAAAAAAAAAAAAAATCACACTGACTTCTATAAAAATCTAAGAGTGAGGGGAAGGTGAAATACAAAAGTACTTCACAAAGTGGGTGCTCACTGATGCTTACACTGAGGGCACTGCCAGGCACACACCGGGAGCCACGGAGAGGACAAGGGCATGCTCCTCAAGCTCCTCACGTTCTTGTAGGAAACTGCTCCTGGCAGGCTGAGCCCAAGGACTCCAAACTGTTATCATTTTAAGTTGCCCTCAAACAAAACATATGCATAATGCACTCTTGTAGGCTCACCAAAGTTAGGAGCAGCCGGCATGCTGTTTATCTATCTAGAGACAGGACTCCGCTACACAGTCTGAAGCCTGAAGCTCACTGCTTGGCTGGACTCGCCTCACAGAACCTGCCTACCTGTCTGCTAAGGTCTGGGCTTTGGGACTAAAGACAAGTATCACCATGCTCCCTGCATGTCATTTGTTGTCTTTGAGCCTATATTCCACTCCACAAAAATAAAAATGCTGAATGTAACACAGCATGTTATGACAATATGGTCTAGAGCTGGAAATTGGTATGATATTCTGATATGTAGATAAATACTTCTATATGGAGATGCTTGTTAAATGCTTAACTTGTAGCATAGTAAGCGACTATAAAATACAGGCAGGTTTAAATTTATTAATGGCCCAGGATGATTGTGTATTTTTGTGTATTCTATCAAACATGGTTACTTAATAAATAGCAAATAATAAATTTATTTGACAACTGATCTTTACTTTTGATACTCTGGTATTGGCCCATGCTCTTGAGTTGTAATATATACCAAGGGAAGTGAGCACTTTAAGCCTTGAGGAAACCCAGGTAACTATATTCTGGAAGGCTTTTCTTCCTTCTATCTTCACTTTTTGCCTACTATATTCTCTCAAAACTACTATAAGAAAGTGAAAATCTAAACTAAGAATGAAAGTTATACTAAGAAAGCACCTTCCTGCAGCTCAGGCTGGCCCTGGACTCACATACACACACACACACACACACACACACATATACATATACCATGTGAGTGCCTGGTGTCCACAAAGATCAGAAGAGGGCACTGGATCCCCTGAAATTGGACTTACAGATGACAGTGGGGGCTGGGAATTAAACTCAGACCCTCTGAAGAGCAGTTCAGGTCCTAGCTGTTAGACTTTGAATTCCTGAGTGCTAAGAGTCCATGTGGGGAGCAGAGGGAGGCCTGAGTAAGTGAGGCCAGAGGAAATGTGTGTTGATAACATGGGCAAGCCTATGCCACAGACCCCGTAGCCTCAGACCCATGGGAAATGGCACAGCCTTTTCTCCTGGTCTGTGTGTGAACTCTGATGGTATGTATAGATAATGCTCACCATAGCTTTCTCCCTCTGGCTTGAAGCCAGTTTCCCTACACAAAGACTGTTCCTACTGAGATGAGCTAAACCTGCTTCCTTGTTTGGCTGTATGCAATAACTTCACCTCCTTGTTTAATACTCTACAATAAACACACTGAGCATCCAGAGTCTGTGTGTCCATGTGTGTTCCCGGGTCCATGTGTGTGTCTTTCCTTCTTCCCCCCACTGTCTCACCCATGCCTCTCTCTGGAGTGTTTTGGACACAGTTGTCACAGGCACATATCATGCATCCAGTTTATGAGGCACTCTGAGTTAATTCAGAGCCACGTGCACAGCGCAACATGAATGTGGAAGTCAGTGGACAACTTGTGAAAGTTAGTTTTCTCCTGCAATTAGGTGTATTCCTGAGAATTAAACAATTTAAACCTAAGTGTATTTGCTAAATAAAGGAGCATAGAGTTTACAAACACAGGAGGATCTGTGACTATAGCTATTGGTATTTATACTACAAAGAATAAGATTCAAATTATCTTCAAGGATATTTTAGTTGTAAACATCTGGCATCATCCCTGCATTGTACAGAAACTGCAAGCAGATAGTATAATGTTTCTACAAATTAAAAATATAGTTGTCTAAGTGGAATTCAGATTCAAACTCATGTGGGATTAAAATATGTATCTGTTGGTACACAATAATTTTTTCCTTCTGTTAAAAATTAATGAACAAGCTGGTATGGTAAAGCAGGCCTGTAATCCCAGTATTTGGGAGGATCAGGTCCTCTTAAACTATATAACAAGTCTGAAGTCAGCCTAGGATACATCAGATTCTGTGTCAAAAACAGAAACAAAACCCCAAGAAAACAAACAAACAAACCAAAGCAAGAACAACAACAACAAAAATACTCATTAACCATTATATATTTAGGTTAACAGCTGATTAAGACACATTACATTTTATAAATCATTACAAATTCAGTCATTTTGAATTCTTCCTGGATAATCTGAGTACTTTTAAAGGTCAAGTTACCAAATCTAAAAGCTGCACTGCCAAGTTACTTACATTTTCAGTTAAAGGCAGGCTATCTATTCTTTTTGTGAGGTTCTGAAGTTGAGCATAATACCAGTCCTTTTCCTTTTCTTCTTTGTCAAGATCAGCAAGGAGTAATGATCTGTTTAAAAGAAAGGTAAATTTAGCTCTCAGCAGTGTTGCTGTAAACAATAATGACCTAGTGAGAACGCACTGACTGGGGTTTATAGCAGGACTCGGGTATTATAATCACTGACTTCTGAGTGTCAAGTGTGCTCCTTCCCTGCTAAGATACTGACCAGTTCTGCTTCAACCAAGGACTGGCTCTCTCATACAGTCTAAGAAGTGAAAGGTGTGGACAGAACAGAACCCAAAGCCAGTAAAAGAAGAAACACTACACTAAGGGAGTTAGGACCAGCTGCACTGATGCTGGGGAAGAGAAGCCTGGGGCTGCTCCCGAGGTAGGCTGTGCTGAGGTAGGCCGCTGCGCAACAACACTGCGAATAAACACATCACATTCACAGCAGAGGGCGCTACTCTGAGGCAGAGAGACTTAAAGCTTGGAATTCTCAAGATGAATTTATGAAATTCCCTAGGAACCAGTCCCACTATACACCTGACCATTATAAACATAAACATATCACAGAAGACAGTTACTGAGCTATAACTCAATAGGAATAACAAGCACAAGTTCCTATTGTTCTGTGTGGCTCTTTTCCCCAAGCATAATATAATTTTTTTGTGTTGTTTCCAGAGGTTTTCTATAAAATGCAAAGAATAATTTGCATAATTACACATACACTTAAAAACATAGATACTAGGTTATTAGTATATATGTTGTCGTATACATGTTTTTTCATCTATCTTGGGGGTCATTCCATGTGAAAACAAAATACTATGTCCTTCTTGATAGCTAACACTCTGTGTACCTCATAAAGGAGAAATATTCATAAACTCATAAAGGAGAAATACAATGGCTAATTCTTTGCTGGGGAGTACTTGGGGACTTTTAAGTATTCTGATATATATATATTTATATATTTTATGTGAATGTCTTTATGTACTTCATTCCATAGTGCTCATGCATGCACACATGATAAATTTTGGGGGTACATGAATTTTAACTTAGTGTCCTACTAACATGTTGTACCAACTGTATAAACTATAATTTTTACAAAGTTAAGTGTATGATACAACTTTTAGAGTATAGATTTATAAACCTCCAGGATATCACCATGACTTTAATTGATTTCTTTTGATGTGCATGAGACTAAGCACTTTCCCAAGTTTGTAACTTGCCCTTTCTCTAACTTTGCTTCTCATTTAGAGGACTTCTATACTTGGAATGGCACAACTTATTCACTAGGCTGCATATGCATTTTTTTTTATCAATTTATCACTTAAGATAATTTTGTTATTTGGAAAATCTGGATTTTCATGTAATCAGAGCTGTGAAAATTTTCTATTATGATCTGGAATTTGGCTATACACAATGATGCTCCCCTCTCTGATGATACATTATTTTTAAAATTCTGTTTGGAATTTCCTTGGGAAACATTTGTAACAAGTACAAATGTATGTAGAAGATTTTGTTCTTGCTATGATCACCATTCTTGAGAAATAATTTCAAAGCTAAGCACCCTCAATTGTGAGAAAATAAATGGGTAGGAACTGGCAAGAGATAAACGATGCCACAGCAGGAGCCAAGAGCATTTCCCCTGAGTGTCAGACAGGCTGAGATAAAAGGAACATGTCCACTGCAAGCCTTCATTACCAATAGCTGTTAGGAAATCTAGCACTTGCAATAAAATCCATTTTAAAAATTCTTTTCTCTAAAGCTCTCTACTAACAATACCAGTACCAAAGGAAGTTCCTGGGAAGTCTGGCCTGCTCACATGGCCTTTGCTGATTTAGACCATGGGCATGAGCACTCTCCTTTTGGATCAGGACAGTGTTTGGGTAGCCCAGGATAAAAATAAAGACTGGCATAGGTAAGGGATTAAAGAGAGCTCAACACCCTCCCAGTCCTTGTGGCCAGCCTGACATTTACAGATGGCCTCACCCCATGCCAATGTAACAATGCCGTTGTCTCCCAGTGAGCCACGCTGCACTACTTCCTAGGTATAATTTTATTTATTTTATTTTTTTATTTTTATGTGGGTGTACTTGTTTGCGTGCATGTGTATGTGTGTGTGTGTGTGTGTGTGAGATATGCATGCTGCGTATGGAGGTCAGTAGAAGAGTTCGAGTCCCTGGAACTAGGTTTACAGCCAGCTGTAAGCCATCATGTGAGTGTTGGGAACTGAACCTGGGTCCTTTGCAAAAGCACCAAATGTTCTTAACAGCTAAGCTGTCCTTCCAGGGTCTGTTTCTCCCCAACTCCAAGATTTATTTATTTCATGTATGTGAGCACACTGTAGCTGTCTTCAGACACATCAGAAGAGGGCATCCGATCCCACTGCAGATGGTTGTGAGCCTTCATGTGGTTGCTGGGAACTGAACTCAGGACCTGTGGAAGAGCTGAGCCATCTTTCCAGCCCTCCTCCAGGCTTTGCTTTTTTATGTGTAATCTTAATACTATGCTTTTAAAAGTACCATATCTGTTTTACAGAAGAACGTCGCCACCTGGCACTGAGTCCTAAAATACTTGAAAATACCTTGATGATTCTGCCATGTGTGGTGAGAGAATTCTAACTTAAGAGGAGAATTAATTGTTCACTGCAAGAAATCAGGTCAGACAGAGCAAGGCTAAGCAATGCTTTGTCAATGTGGAACGTGGCATATAAAGAACCATTCCTCTCACTTGTGCTCACTTCTAGTCTGCTCTCTATAGTGGATCCCTACAACGGATCTAGTAGTTACTGAATTTCATTCAAAAAATAACCTGAATTCTATTATAAGTCAGTGATACATTTAGCTATAGATATTGTGATTTAAGGTTTTACTAAATGTACAGATATGTTCACCACTATACCAAGGCTTTACCATGTGTAGAATATTTAAAATACCTAAGTAATCAAATATAAGACTTTAGAATTTCAAGAAAATTCCTTCTTTCTACTTTTAGAATTATTGCAAACACAATAATTAACATATTTAGAACAAGTAGGTTGTGGTGGTGCACATCTTTAATTCCAGCACTTGAGGCAGAGGCAGAGGCGCAGAGAGGCAGAGAGGCAGAGAGGCAGAGAGGCAGGTGTATCTCTGAGTTCCAGGCCAGCCTAGTACGTTTAAAACAGGAAAATGCTCTATTGGTGCAGGCTATCACCTGTCAGTTTCTTACATTCTAAGACAGCAGAAGGGGCTCCCATGCACACATAGTACTTACTGCACAAGAAACAAGTGTTACCTTTCTTTTTCAAGCTCTTCTAAATATCCAGTACTTTCTCTGCTTCCATTTACAAACGCTCTTCTTGGGAATGACCCCATGGGGACAGGACTGCATTCTCCTGAACGGCTTGATACAGATCCTTCCCGACTTCCATAGGAGCGAAGGGACATTTTTGAGCGTAGTTTCACTCCAGGGAAATTGCTATCTAAGTTAAATTCTAAACAGAAACAAGTTCTTATGTAGTAACTGTTTTATGCCATGTAAATACTCCTAATGCTATTACATTATTTCTAGGGTTTATATTTTAATTACAAATATACACAGTTGAATAATTATTTAGAATAGTTAAAATTTGCCCTGCAAAGTCAGCATGAGTTGTACAGAAAACAAGTGTGTTAAAGGAAAATCACACAAAATCCTAAGATTCCTGGTAGATAATATTAGGAACTCAAAAACTAATTTGTCTGGTTTCACTTATTACTAAGCAGGGTCCCTGTTTGGCACTGGAATTTTTAGGCAACAAAGTGAGAAAAATATTTTAAGACAGATATTACTAGAAATAGCATAAGAAAAGATAGGCAAAAAGACAATATTTTGAACCTATGTGCCACAGAAGCCATGTGGCACACGGCCTACTGAAGCATATTTAGTGATTGGTAGAATGAACTGAGTTTTAAGAACAGATCAGATTTGAGGGGATAAGTTAAAACCAATGACGTGATGCAGAAACAAGCAAACACAGCTTTTATCTATTTGTATTCAACAGCTACAACCCAGGGAGAGGTGGGGAAGAGGAGCAAGCTGTGCCCAGCATCCAATGAGAGCAGCTGACCTGGAAACTGAGCTTAAAACAGTATTTTAAAGTACTTTTAAAAATGTACCTTTAAGACGCTCTAGTAAGTCAATCTGTCCAGAAGTCATAGTCTCATCTTCAATACTTCCCTGTAGCTGCTTAAGTACTTCCTATTGAGAGAGTACAGTACATCAGCATGAAATGCTAAATAACCTTTTCAACACACAATTCGGTATTTCTTGGCATTTAGATATGACTGAGGAGAAAGCTATTTCAGTTCATACTGACAACATGCCATAGGCTATAGTGTATATTAAACATATTACCTATTATTCACTGTTATATCCCAACAACAATAATAGTGGTATTTTGTGATAATGGTGATTTCAAGAGTCTCCATGCAAGACATTTCATAGCACACTTAAAAGGAAGGGGGGGAGGTGATCCAAGTACACTATATGCATACATTAAAAGGCATAATAAAACAAACCCATTATTTTTTATAATATGGGCTAATTACTTTTAAGAAAACTAGAATTATTATCATTTTCAATCAGCTGACACCTACAGACTGGCTGTTAGAAGCCTGAGCAGGAGACACGTCTGTCACCTGAGGAGGCCCACCCTTGGTAGGCACTTAGTATGCGTGCCAGCTGCCTCCTGCTCTTGAGTCACCGTCTTTCTTCTCACAGAAAGAACTTCTTGATTTTTTTTTTTTTCAAAAAAAAGTTTAAAATCATTTCCTACCCAACTTTTCTGCCTGGCTACCTATAAATCTCGGTTTTTATTAGTGCTCTTTAATAACTTTGATACTTCCCGTATAGTGACGCATGCCATGGGAGCTTCCACCATGTCCTTTGTTTTGCCAATTTGTTTTTGGAAATCCAGGAAAATGAACTGAACATCTGCAACCCTGAAACTTAAGGCCATGTCCCTGTACTGTAAGGTGATCTCAGAAGCATTGGAAGGGAACCTGCCAGAATGTGAGCTAATGCTAGAGGGACAGCTCCCTGCCCTGCCTTGGTCTTGTCACAGTACATATTGAAAACAAATGACCTGTGTCTTAGCATGTACCCTTCCAACGACAGACTGCGTTGTTATTTGAAGGGCTCTGGTAGGAGGCGTGGGAATATAAAGGTCAATGATATTCATGTTGAAAATCATCTCCAGAGAGAATCATCACTGTGGGAAGGAGACTGACTATATATTCACGTGGGGACATGTCTTCAGAGAGTGCAGAACATGCCCAAATGCTTAACTGAGCTGCAGGTCACTTCGCTTCCTGAGCCTGAGATTAACACTGCATACTATGACTTCTTTTTCCAGGGTTCTAGTTCTTCGATCCATGGTTAACAGCTGCAGCAGTCTTTGAACAGCCCTATCATCTTATATCATCTTATGCTAAGAGGACTACAGTGTATCATACAGAAAAACAAAGTACGCAAGAAAAAAAAGATTCCCATTAAACATGTTCATATAGAATAAACAAAGAGAAAGCTCCCTCTCCATTTAGTAACAGAATTACAATCTAAATCAGTAGGCGAGCTAGTAGAGTGCTTACACAGGACACGCAGGTCCTAGTTTGAGAGCATTAGTCCCTCTCCAAATCTGTAAAAACTGAGTGATTCTGACATGTGCTCACATTTTCTAATCTTAAAACTAGTTAGCATTCACAACTTGTAATAAAAGTATTGCTTTAAGGGGAGACTTACAATCTGAATGTCAATCATGGAACTCTAATGGTGGAAAGAACTGACTCCCACAAACTGTTCTGACTTCCACATGTGCAACACACATGCACACAAACACAGGGACACACATGGACATGCATGGACATAGCAAGTAAATAACTGAACAGTAAATAACTGGCGAGGCACAGCTCAGCAGTAGAATGCTTTTTGTTGAGAACGTGTGTCACCTTAGGCTTAATTCCTAAGGCCAATAGCAAAGCCTCTGTACATCTGTTAGAAATCTACTGATAAAAGCAGCAATGTAGATAAAACAAATGAAATTTAAGGCTTTAATGTTTAAGAGTAGCAATTTTACAAAGTATTAGCGTATTCCAATGTGCCTGCTATGTTATCTTTGTTAAGTGCTTTTAATTATGAACTTCACCAAGCAAAGCTGGACAAGCCAACTCTCACTCACATCCAGTTACTTTGCCTTAAGATGACAACATCTAACATGATTTACATTACTCACAGCTTGGAATGAATAGTCTATGCCTACTAACAAAAGTACGCCTGATCGTGTTTCTGTTTTGAAGCTCAATGTGCACAGGTACAGATCTTCAGTCCTTGGTGGCTTAGCCTTTCCAGCCTTGGTCCCCTCAAGTTCTGGTCAGTGCATCTTCAGTTCCCAGAAATAACTAGACAGTAGAGTCCTCTGAGTCTCTGTGCTTCTACTTTAACATATTATCTGTAAGAAGCCTCCATGTTACTACAGATATTCATGAAGGCTGCTATAAAGAATGCTAATATGATCATTCTGTACAAACATCTAGTGGGCATAAGTACTTACTACTTTTTGGGTAATTTCTCAGAATTCCAATGCTTCCATCACAGAGTTTACCTTGAAAAGAAACTGTTGTAGAATATGTGAGTGCCTGTGTGCCTCTGGGCATGTGTTTACAATAGGCCCACGGGCAGTGTAAGCACTTCAATATTCCAATCTGTGTGATTCTGTCTTTTAAATCTTAAATCATCTGAGTAGGAGTCAAATGGTCTTTGTATTCCCTGATGACAGGTGATACTAAGATATTTTTCATTAGTGTATCTGGACATTTTTTTCTTTAGTTAAGATTTATTTTACATATATGAGTACATTGTAGCTGTCTACAGACACAACAGAAGAAAGTATTGGATCCCATTACAGATGGTCCTGAGTCACCATGTAGTTGCTGGGAATTGAACTCAGGTCCTCTGGAAAAGCAGCTGGTGCTCTTAACTGCTGAGCCATCTCTCCAGCCCATACTTGGACATTTATCTCCCTTTTCTAATTATCCTTTTAATTTTTGAGGCCATGTTACAAACAAAACAAAACAAAAAAACCAAAACTGGATAGTTAAGCCTGTCTGTCTGTCTACTCAAGTGTTATACTTGTAGGGGTCAGAAAAATTTGGGGAGTCAGTTCTCATCTATTTTGTTGATATCTGCTGCTAAGCCAGATATTAGCAGGCTAATAGGACCTTGAGCTTCTGGGAAATGATTGTCTCTGCCTCTCCTTTTGCCTTAGGAGTGCTGGGACTGAAGATGTCACCAGCACATCACTTTCTTCTAGGCTCACCGTGCTTGTACTCACCAGTGCTTGTGCCTTTACCTACTGAACAAATTCAATATCTTGTTGCTTACAGTAATGTTCTTTTATATTTTGAAATAAGTTCTTTTGTTGAATGTATATGTGGTGTGGTTAAGTGATTTTGAATAGTGAAAGATGGACTGTTTTTTCATTTTTTTATTGAAACCTTCTAGAAGACATGTTTTTAATTTTGATGAAGCCTTTACTGGCTTTTTTTTTTTTTTTTTTTTAATGTAAACTTGACACAAACTAGAGTTATCCAAGAGGAGGAAAGTTTAGTTGAGAAAATGCTTCCATAAGATCAAATTGTAAGGCATTTTCTTAATTACTGATTGATGAGGGGAGGGACTAGTCCCCTGTGGGTGGTGCCATTCCTGGGCTGGTGGACCTGGGTTCTGTAAGAAAGCAGGCTGAGAAAACCATGGGGAGCAAGCCAGTGAGCAGCATCCTTCCATGGCCTCTGCATCAGCTCCTGCCTCCAGGGCCCTGCCCTCCCTGAGTTCCTGTTCTGATTTCCTTTGATGATGAACTGTGATATGCAAGTGTAAGCCTGATCAACCCTTTCCTCAAGTTGTTTTGTTCAAGGTATTTCATTATAGTACTAGTAACCTTAACTAAGACAAGTTGGTACCAGGATAGTGAGGTATTGCTGTGACAGACCTGACTATGTTCTGGGGAGAAAATGTGGAAGGACTTTGGACCGTATGCAGAGCTAGAAAAGCCATTGGGTGTTCCAAGCTTGGTGGCTGCTCTGTGTAGCTTGGAAGATAAGAATGTTGAGGGCAGGGCAGAAGATGGGGGCCTGGCTTGTGGGGTTCCGGAGGGAAGCTTAAAGACTCTGTGGGGGTCATTGGACATTCTGAATTCAGATTCTGTGGTTCTGGTTAGCCGGGGATGAACAAGACTACTAAAGTGAAACCCTTGCTTTGCTGGGATACTTGATGCTGGTTGGCTAGAGCTGAGAAATTGCCAGAGAGGAAGAAGAGCCAACGTTGCTGAGGTGAAACTTTTGGGAAGTATTTCCTATGAGCCACACCTGATTTGTTTTTATTGTAATATGACTCCCTGTCAAAAATCTATAGTATTTCTAGCATTTTATCAAATATCCTTTTTTCAAGACATTATTATATTTATGTAAAAAATTGCTGGCTAACTCTAACACCTGGTTGCTTCTGAATTGCCACCTACCTTCTGTTTTCTTGATTACCATTTTCTTATTTCTCAAACTTGACAGTATGCCAACGGCATGTATGTAAGGACAAGAAAGGCTTAGGATGGTGGGTGCATTCTTCTTCCAGAACTTATTCTCCCCAGTGTTGGGGTTGCAAGTTTCCATCCTACTAGTAACAGTGAACGGTTTAAACCTAACTTAGTTTTCAGGTCATTTAAACCTCATTTGGCTTCTTGACTGTGTCCTTTTTTACTTATATTGAAAATCGGCAAACTGGCTTCCTCAGCCTTGAGTTTCCTACTCTGCGTGAACTGACATCAGACGTCTGGCACAGCAGATGTGTCTCTTGAGGATCTCACTGTTGTTTTCCACTTCTGCTTATCTTCTGGTGGTGCTTATCTTCTTAGCACTAAAAGTCCGTCCTAGAGCTGAGGTTTTAATCTGGTCTAAAGAGTTCAAAGGTTGGCAAATACTTTATGAAACCAAAGTTTCTTTCTCTGTAGCAAGTCTTACAAGGTACCATTATGCCTTTCCCTAACTTCTTCCTATCAAAGCAGCCATATCTAGAGCTCTCTTGCTTGCCTTCAGGGATGATACCTTCCAGCAAAGCTGTCTGCTGGCGACCAGAATAAAGCTTGGCTTGTACTTATTCAACTCCCCACAGAGAAAAGTCACCAATAATCTCAGCCTTGCTTTGCTTTTCATGATTCTGGGGAGTTGGCATATCACTTCTTTTACAATATTTTAATAGGTATATTTAAATAGCTACTCTTTCTGAACACAGCCACTATATCATATTTATACCATGCAAGTATTTCCTCAATTCTCTCAAATATGTGCTCTGCTCATATTTCTCTAACTTTATATACATTCTCCTGGCTGTTACCGCACAGTATTTTTGTATTTTTATAGTGATGTCATGTAACCGACAGTAGGAGGCACCCTCTTTTGCCAGTAGGTGGTACTACTGCTTATGTTTTAGGCTTCCCTAACTTAATCTGATGATTGTCTTGCCTTTCTTTGTGATGCCTAGGTTAATAAAGGTCAGGAAACATGCTTTAGTGAGATTGTATGTGTCCCAAAGTCTACAAAGTGGTTTTAGGGAGAAGATCAGCTGTACTTAAATTATAATCCAAAATGTAAAGCACCAGTGGTTTCAAATGCATCTTTTTACACATCAGTGGAAGACAAAACAGGCCATGGTTCTGCTCTTTAAAAGCAGAGCCTGTTAAGAAGTAATACATAAATAACTTCATTGAAAGCTGTATGGATAGATCTACCAGGATGTGTGCATAACCAGTTGGGTAATCACCAATCTAGGTACACCTTAGATTCTATTTCTGCTGATACAGACTGGGCCAGGTTTATAAACATGCAGCCTGATATCCCACCATACAAGTTTGTGTGACTTGTACGATCACTTTCTTCAGACACTCTACTTCAACATGGAGATTAAAGTATCAATTAAAATGTCTGTCTTGTCCAAAGTGTTTCTTTTAAACTATTTTTGAATCTACTTAAATAATTAAATAAAAACTGAAATCTAGATCTGAGTTCTGTACTATCTAAAGAGGCCCTCTAGAAGGAGGTCTGCAAAGAACCCCGTCCAGCAGACTAACTGTATCTGTACATTGTATCCTCCAATTCTCACGCACATGCCCTGTACAGCACTTAAGTGCACCGTGTTGGTAAGTGTTAGATAACAAATGGCTTTTTTAACCTATTAGAACAACAAACTCAGGTATTTTAAGTCACTGATATGTAGCTAGTGATAAGGAAAGATGAGTGTTTGTTTATAGTTTACCTATTTCCAAAGGGCTATGAAGTAAATACTTTGGAGATGTTATTGCCAGAGTGTTTTATGGCAATTAGAATGGAAAAAAGATCAATAGAAAGAAAAGTAAGAGAGTTGTGAGATCAAAAGGCTGACCTGTTAGGATAGGATGTTGGATCTAAAGAGTAAGTAGGAAAGAGAAGATCAGTTTCCTCAGTGATACACAATAGTCTAGAAAAAAAAGGAGACTTTGAAATGACAGAGAAAGAACTAGACAGACTAGAAATATGTAAAGATATGGAAAGTGGAGTGTTCAGAAGAAAAAAGTCAGAATTAAGATGTTAAAATAGCCAAGCAACACAAACAACACAAAACAGATTTTTTTTTAAGGGAAGGAAATCATCATTTCTATTGACAATCTCCAATTTTATGAAGTTATTAAATGTAGTAGGAAGTTGCCTAACTGGAAATTAAAGTAACTGAAATTTTAATTAATTTCTTTGAAGACAGAAGGTTTTCGCCTCTACACACTAAGTACTCTGTAACTCCTTTTGCTACCTGGAAAACCAACTTCAGAGCTTGGAAGTAGCATGGAAATGATCGCCTAGGCCTGGTGACACCTGTATTTTCTAAAAAGACAATGTAACACTTGAGATGCACTATAAAATAAAGCTAGGCTCTAGGAGTGTACAGAAAACCTTTCCATTAAAATCAAGTATAATGATAAAGTTCGGGGGGGGGTCTTATTTTTAAAATTAAAGACTAATAATGAACCAACACCAAAGCTAATTTATTTTGTTTGCATGACTCAGTAGATTAATGCATTTACTAAGAATGTTAACCTTTCTAAGAGTTTATTATGTATCATTTTAAGTAAATAAAGTGTGTCTTAGATATTCAAAGTTTACAAGAGGAAACTCTGAGAGACGATAAGCTACAATTAAAAGTTGCAGTCTTGATACCTTCATATTAGATGCCTCAGTTTCCAGTTTTGTAAGATGATTGGAATTATCTTCTAGCTCTTGTCGAAGATTTGAGTTCTCCATCTTCAGTGCCTCAACTTGCTTTAACAACTGATCATAGGAAGCTGCAGCCATCCTTGGCTACCCTTGGACCTATAAGGTTAAAAAGGATTTTGAAATTCACTACTAAAAATGGAGTAGCTGCTTGTTTTGTTGTGAAGAAAGAGACAAAGGGAGCAAAGCTCTCCAGACAGGAGGAGTGGTGCTTATGTGCGGGTCTGGCTCCAAATGCCATCATCCCAGCAGCAAGAGTTCCCAAGAGGATGGAACTTGGGGTCTAAGCTGAAGAGAAACAGGATTAAGGCAAAAGGCAGAGCCTCAGTCCCATTTGAAGATATCTGCATTTCTACAGGTAAGACTTCTATCTGGTAAAACTCTTTCAAGGTTAAAGATGGCCTAACTAGTCCTGTATGTCCAACTTACAGAATGCAACCACTGATAAAGAATCTGTATAAGTAATGTTGCACTTTAGTTTCTGATTTGGACTCGGTTTATAGGCTTTCAGAAGCAGAATATATGAATGAGACCACAGTTCATCCTACCATGTTTATTTAATTTAATCTATGGCAAAGTAGTTCTAAAGATTTACGATGCCACTGAACTTCAGTCATTCACCAAGTCATCACAAAGGAAAACATGGAATTCTGATGGGATGAACAGCCCCATCCTATAAGTGGTCTGTATTCAAACTGAGGCTAAAAGATAAAAAGGTTATGGTGGATGACCTCAAAAGGAAGACTTCAAAGAAAGAATAGAAAATAGAGGAGACAGGAGAGACCAGCTCAGTACTAACAGGCTCTTGGCATGACTGGTCACAGAATGATACAGGGTACACTAAGACTGATCAAGAAAGAGTCAGGAAGGGGCTGGAGAGATGGCTCAGCGGTTAAGAGCACTGATTGCTCTTCCGAAGGTACTGAGTTCAAATCCCAGCAACCACATGGTGGTTCACAACCATCCGCAATGAGATCCAATGCCCTCTTCTGGAGCGTCTGAAGACAGCAACAAGTGTACTCACATATAATAAATAAATAAATCTTTAAAAAAAAAAAAAAAAAAAAAAAGAGCCAGGAAGCCCCCATTCTCTTTTCAGTTTAATGTCAACTCACTTTGAAATAAAAGTTAAGAACAATTCTGGATTATTTAATACAAGAATATTATACAGGCTACTCATGATAATATGGGAGTGGCCAACTCGGGGACACAGATCTAGTCAGTTCTATGAGTCACTGGTGAATCTGGGACAGCCCGGCTTGGGATGCCCAAGAAGGGAGGCCTGGGCTGGAGACCATCTATAGGAAATCTCCAAAGTATAAATGATGAGCACTTGCGCTTGGACACATGGGTCTTAGGCTCAGAGTGGTCATTATCAGCTAACATTTGCCCCTTCATTACTTCAACTTGCGGCTGGACATTTACCAACTGCTTTAATATAACTTACAGGAACACTGTTAGGAGTCAGCACACAGTGTAGACTGAAAATCAAAAATGTATAAGTAAATAAACTATAAAAACACATGTGTAGCATAACTTCTTAACAAGACCCTACAGAGAAGCCGTCCTCCCTTACATCAACAGATGAGAGTACAGAAGTAAACCACTTCTGCAGGACCAATGAGAGCTCTTAGAGGTGGAGGAGAGACTCACAGGATTAACCATTTTTCTGTTTTAGACATGCCAATGATAAGCAGGCTCAGAAATATACAGCACATTGAAATCACCTGACAAGTGGGGATCTAACAAGGCTCTAAAAACTATGCTTCAAAGTAATTTATTTCATATACAGTAACAAATACTACTCTAAAACAACAAACAAACAAGAAAAATGTAATGTGGAAGTGTACTTAGGTCACAATTACACAATCACAAAAAGAGCAAATGTGCACAACAGGCAGAAACTATTACAAGTGTTCAGATGGAGGTTGATATTGGTCAGTTTGTGTACAGGAGTGCAATGCGCAAAGAGGCCAGAAGAGGGCATCAGATCCTCTGGAGCTGGAGTTACAGGTGGTTGTGATCTAACCAATGTCAGTATGAGAACCAACCCAGTCCTTTGGAAGCCACAGCATGCACTCTTAATGGCTGAAACCCCAGATTTGTTTTGAATGGTAGTCTTTCATGATTTTCATGACCTCTACTCCCCTAAACAACCTCAATCACTGAAGTACTTCTGCTCTAACAATGGAAAAAAGAAACAATAAGCTGCTTCATGCAAGCATCCTAGGACGCTGAGTCATCACTCTCTTACCAGCAACTGCTCTTTACAAACTTGGTGAACTCATGCACTTACTTTGGGAATACATTTCAAGCAATTGTAAGAATTTCATACTAAATAGTGTAACTGGAAAGATATTCAACAACTTTTTTTTTTTTTTTTTTTTTTTACTTTGGGGGCTGGAGGTGATACTCAGTGGGATACTCAGTGGTAGACTTCTTGCCTTGAATATGCAGGGTTCTGAGTTCAATCCCTAGCACCCACACAAGCACAGGAAAGATGCTTATATGATCACATAATGGCACCATGCCTTGTGAAATGGAAAAAATACTCTCAAAAACCTAACTTTATTGAGAGCATGCACCTCAACTTAATTTTCTATAGTTATAGGCAATATAGGAGTGGGGCAGTGGTGGTGCACACCTTTAACCCCAGCACTTGGGAGGCAGAGGCAGGCGGATTTCTGAGTTCGAGGCCAGCCTGGTCTACACAGTGAGTTCCAGGACAGCCAGGGCTACACAGAGAAACCCTGCCTCGAAAAGCCAAAAAACAAAAAAAGGAAAGAAAAGAAAAAAAATTCAATGAAACAGACAACATGCCAGAAAATATAATTTCCCAAACTGATCCCCATAAGAAGATAAGGCACTTTTCTGAGATGTACAGTATAGCTGGCCGGCCAGGCACAGTGCATGAAAACATGAGGATCTGAGTAGATGCCCAACACCCAAGTTTTCTAAAGGCAGTTTTTGTTTGTAATCCCAGCATGGGGGAGGGGTGAGCAGGGACAGGAAGATCCCTGGAACTCACAGGGCCTGGCTACTCAACCTAGCCTAATCAGGACAGTGAGAGCCTGTCTCAAAAAAGAGTGGATGACACTTGAGGAACGACACCTCAAGTTGACTTTTGGCTTGCACCTCCCCACACATGAACCCATGCACACACTCCTCACAGAAAAAGGCATTCAGCCTCTTTACAACAAACATCCACAAAATACAGAAAACCAAAGGTGTTTATCGACTTTTAAGAGACTTTTTAATCACAGCCTAGAGATCTCAGAATAATGTCTGGGAAAGGAAGAAACAAAACAAGAGATGTTCAATGTGAAGATGTAACACTGTCAGATTCCAAGTGATATGCTACCTTTAATAAAGGGTTTAATTCCAAGAAGACTATATCTCATTCACTGTAACGACCAATGCAGACCTCATCTTTCTAGTTTTTTAAGATTTATTTATTTTATGTATATGAGTATATAGATAGTTGTGAGCCTTCATCTGGTTGCTGGGAATTGATTTTTAGGACCTCTGCTCGCTCCAGTCAGCCCCACTCACTCCAGTAGACCCTGCTCACTTCGGCCCAAAGATTTATTTATTATTATAAATAAGAACACTGTAGCTGTCTTCAGATGCACCAGAAGAGGGCGTCAGATCTCACTATGGGTGGTTGTGAGCCACTGTGTGGTGGCTGGGATTTGAACTCAGGACCTTTGGAAGAGCAGTTGGTGCTCTTACCTGATGAGCCATCTTACCCATCCCCTACTTTGTTATGATGCATCTTATTCTTCTAGGTCCAGATCAGTTGCCTCACACTGCCGAAGGAGCGGTAAAATATGACAAACCTTGGCCTAACTGTGCTCTATTTTACTCTGACGTGTTTTGTCTCCCCAGCTAAGGCGCGCGCGCGCGAGCACACGCGCGCGCGCACACACACACACACACACACACACACACACACACCCCTCTACCTTTAGGAGAGGTCTGTATGTAATATGCAGTTTTTGTAATTCCACAAAAAATGTTCCCAATTCTAGTCACATAGAAGATAAATGCACAAGAAAAAGAAAAGGCATAATATGCCCTATCAGTTACAGAAGCAAACAAACAGAAAGCAAGACAAAGTCAAAGAAAAACAAAAAGATAATCTTCCATTAAAGAATAAAATAATGGATTCCTCTCAGGGGCTACATAGTGGAATCAAAAAATATTTGATAACTTCTTATCCACACATTATCAACTAGTATCGTAAAGGGAGGGGTGTTAGCAGTATAAGAAACTTTTTCCTGATCAAAAGTAATTACGCCCCAAGCAGTGGTGGCGCACGCCTTTAATCCCAGCACTTGGGAGGCAGAGGCAGGTGGATTTCTGAGTTCGAGGCCAGCCTGGTCTACAGAGTGAGTTCCAGGACAGCCAGGGCTACACAGAGAAACCCTGTCTTGAGAAACCAAAAAAAAAAAAGGAATTATGCCCCTTCCACTCTGTGCTGACAGTGCCAATAATGTCAAGACTATATATACTATATATATAAAGCCAAGCTCCACACCAGTGGAAGAAATGCAATCTCCATCTAAGTCAGGGGCAAGCCCAATTGCTGGTTTTCACTTTCAGAGTGTGCTGTCTAGCAGGTACCTGGTACCTACCCTTTTTACAAAAAGAAGAAAAATCACTTTGGAGAACGATTTCTGCTTTGTGTGTGTGTTCTTTTATGTGTTGCTGATTTTCATTCCCAACAATGGTCTGAGTTGTGCTTGAGTCACAGGAACCGATAGATATGAACCTTTGGAGACAGGATCTCTGCATAGTAGTAAAGCTAAGATATTGTGTTAAAATGGTATCTAAATGGGATTGGTGCAATTCAAGGCCACATGACTAAACACACACAAGTAGACACATAGTAGGAATACTGTCTGACAATGGGAACAGACTGAAAAGACAGCTGTGAGGTAATGTCAGCAAGCATCAAAAACCAAAAAAGAGACAGGTTCTTCCTTGGAGTCTTCAGAAAGAATCTTTCCAACATTCTGGCCTCCAAAAGAGTAAAATCGGGGATTTCTAATGTTCTAAACCACCAGTTTGTGGCACTTTGGTAAAACAGCTCTGGGAAAATATTATAAAAGATAAGCTAGTATGTCCCTTGTTCTGAAGTCACCTGGAATTTGGGGGGCAGGAGACTACTCCCAGAAAAGGACCCACCAGGCTGTGTGCGCCACCTACTGCTCTCTTGGCTCACAACTGCTTCATCCATCAGACTACAGCAAACATCAGTACAAATGTATTCCAGGAAAGGAAGGTGTACTGGCTAGTTTTGTGTGTCAACTTGACACAGGCTGGAGTTATCACAGAGAAGTGAACTTCAGTTGGGGAAATGCCTCCATGAAATCCAGCTGTGGGACATTTTCTCAATTAGTGATCAAAGGTGTGGTGCCATCTCTGGGCTAGAAGTCTTGAGTTCTATAAGAGTGAGGACTGAGCAACATCTCTCCATGGCCTCTGCATTAGCTCCTGCTTCCTGACCTGCTTGAGTTCCAGTCCTGACTTCCTCTGGTAATCAATAGCCATGTGAAAGTAAGCTAAATAAACCCTTTCCTCCCCAACTTGCTTCATGGTCATGATGTTTGTGCAGGAATAGAAACCCTGACTAAGACAAATTGGTACCAGAAGTGGGGTATTCCTGTGACAACCTGACCATGTTTTGAAAAAGATTGTGGAAGGACTTTGAAACTTTGAGCTAGAAGAGCCATTGGTTGTTAAGAGCTCTATGGGGATGTTGTGTAGGAGCTTGGAAGATCATGCTGAGAACAGTGCAAAGAATGGAGGCCTGGCTTGTGAAATTTCAGAGGGAAGATTAAAGACTCTATCAGGGTCATTGTTATTTTGATTGTGAAGATTCTGTGGTTCTGGTTAGCTGGGGCTGAAATATCAGCTGTGATTAACAAGATACCAAAACTACTAAAATGAAGACTGCATTACTGGGACTATTGATGCTGGTTAGCTGGAGCTAAGAAATTGGCGGTGATTAAGAAGAGACCAGCATCACTGAGGTGACATCTTCTGGGAAATGTTTTTTGAGAGCAAAGAGACTATGTTCCAGAGATAGTCGAGGTTGTACCTTGTGCTGCAGCAGGACTTGGTAATGTGTAAGAGTCACCCAGGTGGTCCTGGTTTTGACAGCACGAAGGGGTCATGAGGAGCAACTGAGGCTCGGCACAGTGAGAGGCCATAAAAAGCCACTGGTGAAGGTGCAGCCTCAGTTTATAATTGATGGCCCAGGACTGAAAGTGTCATGCAAAGGAGTTGAGGCTTGGCACCGTAAAGATGGTCTATGAGAGGCTATTGGTAAAGCCTAGTTACAGCATTGTTTTGAGAATGCCAGTACCATACAATGACCACCAAGGACAGCAGCAGCAATGAAGTATAGGCATCTAGAGCCCAGAAGACAAGATGTGTGTTACAAAGGGCAGAGCTGGAAAAATGACCAAAGCCCTTAGAGGAGCCCAGAAGATCGTGAGTTGGATCCCAGACACTGATTTTGCTTTTGATTGTGACTGTGCCCTAATATTTTTCCCTCTTAAAAAAAGAATATATTTTAGTAGAGCCCACAGTTAAGAGACTTTAAATTTTAAAAGATATTAGACATTTTAAATTGATTAAACTTTTAATATATAAAGACTGTGAGACTTTAAATCTTGGGAATAAATAAAAATATAAGGGTTGAGGCTTAATAGTGATGTGTTTGTGTGTCAAGTTGCCAAGGGGTCAATTGTACTGGCTAGTTTTGTGTGTCAACTTGACACAGGCTGGAGTTATCACAGAGAAGTGAACTTCAGTTGGGGAAATGCCTCCATGAAATCCAGCTGTGGGACATTTTCTCAATTAGTGATCAAAGGTGTGGTGCCATCTCTGGGCTAGAAGTCTTGAGTTCTATAAGAGTGAGGGCTGAGCAAGCCAAGAGAAGCAAGCCAGCAGGAAACATCTCTCCATGGCCTCTGTATTAGCTCCTGCTTCCTGACCTGCTTGAGTTCCAGTCCTGACTTCCTCTGGTAATCAATAGCCATGTGAAAGTAAGCTAAATAAACCCTTTCCTCCCCAACTTGCTTCATGATGTTTGTGCAGGAATAGAAACCCTGACTAAGACAGAAGGCAACAAATCTGGCAGAAATGAGGATATTACAAAGGAATACCCATGTCTTTCAATGTGACTATCATACTATTGAAATAGGGATCCTCAAAAAAAGAGAAATTTCCCAAGACTCTCATGATGGAAGAGGCAGAGGGAAACTTGTCTCCTAGAAAGAGATTCCACATAGTTGTAAAAACTTTTCGGATTACAGAACAAGAACAGGTCACCCATGATGGTAGTGGTCACATATCCTGACCTGAACTGCTTAGATGTACAAATCTTACCATCATGGGTGATCTGTCCTTGTCTCAATTCAGGACAGAGAAAATGGATAGGGGAAGGGGTCACTACATCTCTCTTTTTCCAATGTGGCCAAGAAGTCTTTTGCTTCCACTTTCAATTTGGTTCTTTCAATTGGCTTTTTATTGCTGAGGATGGGCAACAAGACCCAACTTGGGGCACAGGTTGTGACCCCCAAGTTCAATAACAGAAATACTGTGTGTGTGTGTGTGTGTGTGTGTGTGTGTGTATGTGTGTGTGAGAGGGGGGGCACACAGAGACACAGACTCACAGACAGGCAGGCAGGAGCACACCCCCC
>JADRCD010192727.1:4401-14529 GCA_019843815.1 Montemys delectorum | reverse complement strand
TCCCTCCGCTAACCTAGGAAGTCCTGGAAGCTACCAGCCTCCGTACCATCTAATCTAGGCCTAGAATGTTTTCAGCCTCTGAGACTTGCTGCTGCATAAGCTCATCTTTCTTCCCCCCAGTTCTTTCTGAACTGGCTGGCTGGTCAACTAAGCTGTTCTGGCTCAAAACACCTCTCCAAGCTGACTGATTCAATCTGGTTTCTCTCTCAGCCTCTGACTTTTTGCTCTGCTTGGCTTCAAACTAACTCTAGCAATTTGTTCTAGTCTTCTGACTCCTCATTCTCTGCAAGCCCTGCCTTCACCTGTGTCTAGCTTGTTCTCTCTTCAACCTGTTTCTGTAAAACTCTCCTGGTAAACCCCCTCTCTTCCTCTTTATCTCTACATTGCTCTCTCTTGTAGCTTGCCTTTCCTCTCTCTTCTCAGGAGAGTTGGGCAGATCCTATTCTGTCAAATCTTTCTCTGATTCGTCATTTTGTCTCTCCCTCAACTAGACATTTTCAGAAATGGCTGCTTCCTTCTACAAACTAACCTTAACTTCATTGTTTGGAATTAAATGTGTATACTAAGGGTATGAGAGATTAAAGGTACATGCTGAGGCTGAGCCAACTATAACTAGAAATAGGTTTTTCCAGTAAACAACACAATCTTGGGGTTCACATTGTGATCAAATATCCTACAACTGCCTATTACCATCATGGCAGGGAACATGACAACAGGCAAGCAGGCATGGGGCTGAAACACTACAGTAGTTGAGAACTTACATCTGACCCACAAGCACAAAGTAGAGAGAAGCAGAAAGGGAGAGGGAGAGGAAGAAGGAAAGGGGAAGAGAGAGAGAGAGACAGAGAGAAATAAAGAGACAGACAGAGAGAGAACTGGGAATGACATGAGTTTTTTGGTTTTTTGTTTGTTTCGTTTTGGTTTTTTGAGACAGGGTCTTTCTGTATAGCTTTGGTTGTCTTGGAACTCATTCTGCAGATCAGGCTAGCCTCAGACTCACAGAGATCCTCCTGCTTTTCCTTCTGAATGCTGGGATTAAAGGTGTGCATCACCACCTGGCAACATGAGTCTTTTTTAGAAAAGACTTATTTATTTTATGTATATGAGTATACTGTAGCTTTCTTCAGACACACCAGAAGAGGGCATCAGATCCCATTACAGATGGTTGTGAGCAACCATGTGGTAGCTGGGAATTGAACTTAGGACCTCTGGATGAGCAGTCAGTGCTTCTTTTCTTTTCTTTGTTTTTGTTTTTGTTTTTGTTTTTGTTTTGTTTTGTTTTTGAGACAGGGTTTCTCTGTGTAGCCTTGGCTGTCCTGGAACTCACTCTGTAGACCAGGCTGGCCTCAAACTCAGAAATCCACCTACCTCCCAAGTGCTGGGATTAAAGGCATGTGCCACCACTGTCTGGCTACAGTCAGTGCTTATAACATGAGTCTTTTAATGCATCAAAGCCTGCCCATAGTAACACATCGCCTCCAACAAGGCCACACCCCTTAATCCTTCCAAAACAGTTCTCCCAACTGGGGACTAAGTATTCAAACACATGGGCCTATGGGGACATTGCCATTCAAACCACCACAGGAGGATACTGGAGATGGAAAGATTTAATCAGGAATTGGAGAAGAATTGGGTAGATGCAAGAGTCCATTAAAACTAAGGATGCGTGAGAAAGCCATAAGGAAACATGATCCTTGGTAAATCAATTTTAAAAAAAGAGTTTGATCAGAGGCAGTCTGCATTGGTGGGCAAATTTGCCCCCAGAAGCCATAGGTGACTAAATGAAAATCCATGGGCCTGGAGAGAGATGGCTCAGTGGCTAGGAACATCTACTGCATAGGACCTGAGTTTGGTTTCTAACATACATGTCAGGTAGCTCACAGCCACCCATAACACCCTGTTCTGGCCTCTGCAGGCAGCTTCACTCTCGTGCACATACCCACACACATACACACAAACATACACATAAGTAAAAAGAAATATAAGAGGCTGGAGAGATGGCTCAGCGGTTAAGAGCACTGGCTCCTCTTCCAGAGGTCCTGAGTTCAAATCCCAGTAGCCACATGGTGGCTCACAGCCATCTATACTGAGATCTGATGCATCTCTTCTGGACATGCAGACAGAACACTCATACATAAATAAAAATGATTTTAAAAAGAATTACAATTGTTTTTAAAAAAGAAAGGGAGCCCTGATGTCATGTGTGGGCTACCTCCCTATGAGCTAGCTGTCCATCAGGGAGGCCTTTGTGGCCTCCAAAACGATACGGAATCTGGCTACCGCTCTTGTTTGCCTTCCAGAACTGAACAGTAAGGTGGTCGCTGAGGACGCTTATACTGTTTTTCTCTCTATTGTTTTGCTAAAGGCCATGACCAAAGGCAGCTTAGGGAGGAAAGGGTTTATTTCTATTACACGTTGTAGTCCATTAATGAAAGAAGTCAGGACAGAGCTCGAAGAGAGCAGGAACCCGTTGAGCACTTGGGGGGTTTGTGTTTGTTTGTTTGTTTGTTTGTTCGCTTGTTTGTTTTTCAAAACCGGGCTTCTCTATGCAGCCCTGGCTGTCCTGGAACTCACTTTGTAGACTGGGATGAACTTGAACTCAGAGATCTGCCTGCTTCTGCTTCCTGAGTGCTGGGATTAAAGGCGTGCGCCACCACTGCCCGGCTTTGTTTTGTTTTGTTTTTATTTTTTTTTTATTTTTTATTTTTAAAAAAACCCTGCGTGGATGTTTTGCCTGCATTTAATTCCGTGCACCATTAGCATTTCTGGTGCAGGTGGAAGCCAGCCACAAGAGGGCACTGAATCCCCTGCAACTGGATTTAGAGAAGTTTATGAACCACCAGGATTTGAACCCAGGCCCTCTGGAAGAGCACCCAATGTTCTTAACTGCTGAGTCATCTCTCCAGCCTCTGTATTATTATTATTATTATTATTATTATTATTATTATTATTATTATTATTTTGGTTTTTCGAGACAGGGTTTCTCTGTGTGGCCCTGGCTGTCCTGGAACTCACTCTGTAGACCAGGCTGGCCTCGAACTCAGAAATCCACCTGCCTCCACCTCCCAAGTGCTGGGATTAAAGTAAAGGCATGCGCCACCACTGCCCGGCCTCTGTATTACTTTTACCTGCAAAGAAATGTATAAGTGAACCTTGGGAAGAACTTTTACTTTTTAAAACAGAGCTCTGTATGACTTTAACGGAGGTACCTTCTTCAGCAGAGGTAATTAAATCCACCTGGTCCTATTTTAATGGCTCAGAAGAACAAAATGCTTTTTCCTTAGAGTGGATGGTAAGTCACACTGTATGGAACCGGATGTAAGCCAGCATCTGCTTTAGATATGCTGAGTGTGATCCTGGGAGAGCCCTGTTAACTGGTTTGGAAGGGATTTTACACAGATGGGAAATGTGGTCATGTTCAGGTTCCTGTAACATCTCCTTCAACATGCCGCTGTTCTGAGTTATGAAAATACTTTATCCAACTTCCCAGCCTACTTAAAACCTCACTAATCTCTCACAGCCTAAGAGGGGCTGTTGCCTTTAGCCCTAAACAGAATAATAAAATCTGAGAAAGGAGCTTGGGTTGTAGCTTAGTGACAAGAACACATAAGCCAAAGCCTCCACACTGAAGAAAACAGAAGGATGTAAAAATGGGACTAAACTATGAGGCGTAAAAGAGGCACAGAATCTTACACTCTCCAGATTTTGCTGTTCCTGAGCAGAGGATCATGGGATAGACCAGAGGGTTACTGGCTTCAGCCTTCAGTGTTGTGTGCCACTGCACTCTCAAGGTCTGCACACTCCTTTTGTGAGGTGAGAGTGCAATTTCATTTCTAGAACTTAATTATCCCCATTAGGCCCGGACACTGCCTCCTGCCCCCAGGGTGGGTGGGAGCTGAAGGAGGACAGCTTTTTTTGTTTCTGTTTTTGTTTTTTATCAGAAAGAATGTCCAGCTCAGGCCTTCCCATGAGGCTGAGTCTGTCCCCTGAAGCTTCCACAACCTCCATAATTCCAGAAACTGCAGGGAGAACATGTGGCATCTGATGTTTGCCATGTGAGCTCAGTTCCTTGATTTTTTTTCTTCATTTTTTACCATAAACCTTGTGTGTGTGTGTGTGTATGTGTGTGTGTGTGTGTGTGTGTGTGTGTGTGTGCATTTGAGAGACAGAGAGATAGAGAGACAGAGAAACAGAGACAGAGAGACACACACAGACATAAACAGACACCTGTACTTGAAGGAACGTAGTCTGACAGGTGTGGGAAATGAGGAGCAGCTAGAATTTTTGTCCAAGAACCCCTGAGTGATGGATGGACAGAGAGCTCCCAAGGCAGGCTGGGAACGAAATCCGGAGGCCACAGGGAAGAGAAAGTGGGTTTCCTCTAAATGTGCTTTGTGTGAGTTGGGGAGGTCAAGGGCAGAGAATGCACCGCTTGTTAATTTATTCAAATAATTTTGTGTTTTGTGACTAAGTAATGATGTAGCTGGTTTACAAGGAAATGCCGTTCCTGTGCTCTGGCCGACAATTCTCTCCCCAGAGGCAAGGACCACCAACAGCATCTATGTCTCTTTGGAAAGGTTTTTTTTTGTTGTTGTTTTTTGTTTTTTTGTTTTTTTGTTTTTTTGTTTTTTGTTTTTGATATACTGTCGTGTATTCATTGTTATGAATTTTGTTTTTTATGTTCTCCTCTTTCAACCAGGTCTCACCAAGTCACTGGTTGGCCTGAAACGTGCTAAGTAGACCAGGCTGACCTTGAACTCAGGATATCTGCCTGCCTCTGCCTCCCAAATGCTGGGATTTGTTGAGGCCTGCCCCACTAGCCTAGCTGTTTCCATTTTGAGGAATTGAATCCAGGGCTTTGTGCGTGCTAGGCAAGCACTGTACCAACTGAACTATATCTCCACCATGGCTCCTATTTTTAAAAGTGTAGTAAATCTCCAACCCCAATATGCCTGTGCAAAACCCACATGACTAGTTATAATGTTTATAAGCTCCATGTCTAGATTGGGCAGATTTACCATTACACTAATCTATTTCCTATCTCATCCCAGTGTTTCCTCTAATCCCCTTTTTTAAGGCATGTAAATTTTTATCTAGGGCCCTGTCTTTTTGAGAATAAATCAAGAGAATAAATATTGTAGTAATTATAAATGACAAGGTGTCTATTTCCTTTAAATCCACTCTGTTGAACCATTCAAAATATCATCGCGGGCTAGAGAGATGGCTCAGTGGTTAAGAGCACTGACTGCTCTTCCAGAGGGTCCTGGGTTCAATTCCCAGCAACCACATGGGTCTCCACAACCATCTGTAATGGGATCTGATGCCCTCTTCTGGTGTGTCTGAAGACAGCTACAGTGTACTCATATATATAACATAAATAAATAAATCTTTAAAAAAAATATCATCGCATAAAGCCCAAAGATATTTATTGTGTTTCTCATCTTTAAGTATCATATATATGCATATCTATATCTATCTATATATCTTTATTATCGATTTATAATTTTTATTATCTGACCTGGAGTCTTTTGTACCTTTGTCTCCCTCTGTTGTTCAATTTATGACACTGTAGTTCTCTCCAATTTTTTATTATTCACAGGGTGGGGCTGAATATAGAAAGACCTGTGGCTTCTGTGCTTCTGAGCCCGCTCTCTGTCTTTTGTTTGGGTTGCAGCTGGCAGCATGTGCACTGATCTTAGGCAGCCTGCAGCACAAACAGTTGGGAGAGTGGGAGAGTGGGTCTGGCTGTCCTGTGTCCTGCCTGGTGTAGACTTGGGGGATATGGGGAAACAAGCACGGAAAGGCTCTCTGGAACATAGATGCCCTGATCAGCTCACTGTGTCTGCCAGAAAACTACCTCAGAGGCAGTTATGCTCTAGGGTCCCATCCCTCCCTAGACTCAGGGAATCTGACACTGGTGCTGCCCAAGTTCCAGCTCCAGGCTGGGGTGCTGTCCCTGGCTGTAGCTGTCTGTCTGGGGCATGAGGAGGGAGCCTCTCTGTAGCTCTCTGTAGACCCCTCAGAGCCAGTCAGCTTTTAATCTATATATTGTTGTAGCCATAGATCGTCACGCTAGCCATTTATTCGGGTTGAGGTGGGGGGTGGTGGTGGAATACAGTGGACTTTTATCTCAGGTTAGTTGGATTCTAAGCCCTACGTTGGATGCCAATTTGTTATAATAAATCTCTAACCCCAATATGCCCATGCAAAACCACACAACTTAGTTATAATGTTTATAAGCTGTATGCCTAGATTGGACAGATTTACCACTACACTAATCTACTACCCAGCTATGAGATCTCTTGTTATTTGTGGCTTCTCTAGACCATGTGGTCTTGTTCTATCTTTTTATTCCTCTCTTGTTTTCTACTCTTCCCCCACTCTCTAGGACCTTCAGCCTCTCCTTTCCCTTCCACTGCCCAATCATAGGCTCTAGCCTTCATTTGACCAGTTAAAATGGGGAGGTTTACATGACATCTCCTGAGTGTGTGATCTATCCCTCGTTGGGTCAGTCCCTCTTGAGGAAGCAGAATTAACATCAGAATACAAACATCAGAGCAACCCACAACATAAAAGCTTTTTTGAGTTCCTATGTCTGTATGTTTATAGTGGTTCTGGAGAGGCTGGAAGTTAGGCATCTTCTTCTTCTATTAATCTTTATCTTGTTTACCTTTCCCTTGAGCCAGAGTCTGGCCCTGAACCTTGCCATTTAAGCTTGGTTGGCTGAAACCAACCAATGAACTCCTACATTCTGTCTGTAGATTCAGGGACTGAGGTCATGGTATTCTTCCTGCCTCAGTCTTATGAGGGCCGGAATTACACTCTTGTACTTTAAGATTTGAAAGCTTAATTTCTTTTTGATGTGTATGGGTATTCTGTCTGTATATATGTTGTCTATGCACCACTTGTATGCCTAGTGCCCATGGAGAAGGGGAGAAGGTGTCAGAGGCCCATGTCTAGAATGGGAGTCAGGTTGGAGAATATAGCTCAGTGCCACAACTGGCCTAGTGTGTACAAGGCCCTGAGTTCGTTCATAGTATTGGCAATTTAAAAAGACAGGAGGAAAGGAAGGGAGAGAAAGAGAGAGAGAGACTAAGGAAGGAGGGTTGTAAGGTCAATACTACCCTGGAATCTTAGCAAGACCTTACTTAGAAGGTGTCTGAGTAAGAGAAGCTTGTGAGCTACCAAGTAGGTGCTGCAAATCGAACCTGGGTCCTCTGGAAGAGCAGCCAGCAATCGGAGCCACTGAACCATCTCTTCAACTGCAGATCTTACTTTAAAAAAAAAAAAAGATGTATTTATTTGTGTTTGTTTGTTTGTTTGTTTTTTGAGACAGGGTTTCTCTGTGTAGTCCTGGCTATCCTGGAACTCACTCTGTAGACCAGGCTGGCCTTGAACTCAGAAATCCGCCTTGTCTCGACTGTCTCGGCCAGCAAGAAAGATGCGACCTGAGGGCTCTTCTTAAAGCAGTTTATTCAGGAACCTTGAACATTCTTCTTCTTCTTCTGACTGACTGACTGACTGACTGACTGACTGACTTCTGACTTCTCGACTGACTAATCTTCTGACTGACTGACTGACTGACTGACTGACTGACTATCTTCTGACTATCTTCTGACTGATCTCCTGACTCCTAGGGGAACACCTCAGGCCCTTAAATGCTCTATGCCAAGCCTATCTCAGTAGGCCACATGGTGCGTGCAGATAGGTTGCCAAACTCGGAAGCAAACCAGGCAAGCAAGCACAACCAAATCAGGTGTTGTTTATCACTCTAGCGCTCCAGCAAGGAGCAGAAGCCGGCGCCATCTTTAGGACATGGTTCGGGCAGCTCTATACACCCCTTGCCTCTGCCTCCCAAGTGCTGGGATCAAAGGCGTGCGCCACCACTGCCTGGCTTATTTATTTATTTTATGAGTACTCTATCTGCATGTACACCTGAGTGCCAGAAAAGCACACCAGATCACATTATAAGTGGGCACTGGGAGTTGAACTCAGGACCTCTGGAAGAGAAACCAGTGTTCTTAACTGCTAAGCCATCTCTCCAACCCTGGATTTTACTTTTTAAAACTTACTAATTTATCATGAGCTGAGAATGGTGGTGCATGCCTTTATTATTAGCACTTGAGAGGCAGAGGAAGGTGGATCTCTGTGAGTTCAAGGCCAGACTGGAATATGTGCTGAGTTCCAGGAAAGTCAGGAGTATATAGAGAAAAATCCCACTCAAAAAAACAAAACAGGGGGCTGGCGAGATGGCTCAGCGGGTAAGAGCACTGACTGCTCTTCCGAAGGTCCTGAGTTCAGATCCCAGCAACCACATGGTGGCTCGCAACCACCCTTAATGAGATCTGACGCCCTCTTCTGGTGCGTCTAAAGACAGCTACAGTGAATTACGCCGGAGTGAGCGGGCCCAAGAGAGCCGAGCGGGGCGGCAGAGGTCCCGAGTTCAATTCCCAGCAGCCACACACATGATAGCTCACTGCCATCTGTACAACTACAGCATACTCATACACATAAAGTAAATAAAATAAATCTTTAAAAAAAATAAATAAAAAAAATAAAAAAATAAAAAAAAAACAAAACAAAGTTTAGTGTCATCTTTAGCTATGCCAAAGCCAGAGTACATGAGACCCTGTTTAAAACAGAAAAAGAAAAAGAAATAAAAAAAGAAAGAGAAAGTTTTTGGGGGTGGAGAGATGACTCAGCAGTTAAGAGGACCCAGGCCTGTTCACAACCATCTCCAACTCCGTGGGATTTGGTACCCTCTGGTTTCCTTGGGCATTGCACCTGTCTAGTGCACAGACATACATGCAGATAAAACACCACATAAAATAATAAAATATACACTCTGGGGCAGGCCCCATGTCCAGGAGTAACTGGCCAACACAAGATGATCTCCATGGGAAAACAGAGCTATCTAGAGTTCATCAGGCTTGGGTGCTTGCTGCAGGCCTGATGGCCCTGAGTTGTTCTCTGCGTCCACATGTCTCCTTGCCCAGTAAATAAATAAATACATGTAAAAATAAAATAGAAGTGGGCAGTGGTAGTGCACACCTCTAATCTCAGCATGTGCGAGGCAGAGGCAGGCAGATTTCTGTAGATGAGGCCAGCCTGGTCTACAGAGTGAGTTCCAGGACAGCCAGGGCTATACAGAGAAAGCCTATCTCAAAAAACAAACAAACAAACAAACAAACAAACAATCCAAAACCAAAAAAAAAAAATAGGTTAAGAATTTACCATAGTGATTTCTTCATGTAACACATATACATACATACATACATGTATAGTATATATGTATATACATATAATATGTAAAAGAATATAATGTTCTTTTGTATTCTTTAGTGACTTTATAGTATTTAATAGTATTGATATGTTAATTTCTTTAGCTAGGTCTCAGTTTCTGGATAATTAAGTGATTTTCAGCCTGTTACCAAACAGCAACTAATCATTACACATTACTCTTTGTACAAGTCAGTTTTATTGTAGTTGATGTTTTGAGACAGGGTTTCTCTATGTAGCCCTGGCTGTCCTGGAACTCACTCTGTAGACCAGGCTGGCCTCTAACTTAGAGATCCAACTGCCTCTGCTTCCCAAGTGCTGTGATTAAAGGGTGCACCCACCACCTGGCTGTACAAGTTTATCTTTTGACTAAATTTAGCATTAGAATTGCCAGAGTAGGACATACAATATTAGCACCAATAGATGCATCCTCTCCTACAGATCTAAAAGTCTTTTCTCACATCCTTGCAGCACAATAGTTTCTAAAACTTTGAACTCACATTTTGACCAAAGGAATTAAGAGGGCTCCTTATTTTTATTTAATTTCCTTAAACACTAGCAACTTCTACACCGGGCGCTTCAGTTTGCATCTAAACATAGTCTGGACTCTTTCTGTTTACAGCTGTTTACTTGTTGGGTGAAGCTGACAATCTGGGAGAAACTGAAAAAAAAAAAAGCTGTAAGAGGAAAAGAAAATGTAACTCCAAAAGAAACTCATTTCTTGAGGATCAAAAATTCAGGACTTTTTGTCAGATGGAAAAGATTTCATTTCTCCCTCTCCCTCTCCGTCTCCCTCCCTCCTTCCCTCCCTCCTTCCCTCCCTCCCTCCCTCTCCCTCCCTCCCCCTCT
>JADRCD010192726.1:0-17644 GCA_019843815.1 Montemys delectorum | reverse complement strand
CTCCTGCCTCCCCTTCCTCTCTTTGTCATCTCCTTCCCCTTCTCCTGCCTCCCCTTCCTCTCTTGTCCTCTCCTTCCCCTTCTCCTGCCTCCCCCCTTTTTTCCTCCTTCCCCCTCCTTCCCTTTTTTCCTTGGGCTTCTCCTCTTCTTCCTATCTTCATTCATTCCCCCCTCTGCATTTCTTTCTTCATTCCTTCCTGCTAAATATCAAACCTAGCAATTGGTATACACTAGACAAGTATGTGCTTTATCACCGAACTATATACACACTCCCTCAGTACCTATTAATATAACTTTATTAAAGTGACTATTAGTCACAACTTTATGCATTATGCCCACTCCCTGATTCCATTGTGTGCATCTTCTATAACAGAATACCGGAGACTGGAACACTTGTAAACAATGAAAGGTTATTTAGCTCACAATTCTGGAGGCTGGACAGTCCAATATAAAGGTGCCAGGATTTGATGAAGGCCTTTGTGCTGCTTTATCTATCCCACAGCAGAAGGCAAAGAACAGCAGAGTAGAGAGAATAAGAGATGGCTTGTGGGCTCCAGCCTTTGCCTAAATCGCATCATTCCTTCCTGCTTGTAGAACCCTCACAACCTAACACCCATCGTTAGGCCCTGCCATGCATCACTGTTGTATTGGGGATTGTATGCCCAGTGTGTCTTCTTTAAGCACGCCTTCACACCATCCCACCTGCCCAGACGAGCTCTGCTTCACCCCATCTGAAGACCGTGTCTCCAGTTTGCTGCCAGAGTGTGGGGAGTCTGTATGTGTGGCCTAGAACCTGTAGACAGGATGAGGCACAGGCTTGGGCACAACCCTCCACTTCTGCCTTCTCTTAGCTTCTCTGTTCTACCTTCCCTCGCCCTATCCCTTCTGGGCCTCAGACATGACTGCAACAGAAACCAGATATGCCTGTGCATTCCATGTTGTGAGCTTGGAGAATCAGTCATCAGGCATCATGAACATCTTAGCTGCCGTAGAGTTTGCTCTTGCCTTTTGTGTCCTTTGCTATTCTTAGACTTAGAGGGAATAAGGGTTGAGTGAGTTCAGCCTGCCATCTTTATCTAAAATCTCTAAGTAACCAAATTTTTGTTGACTATTAAAACATTTATCATTATTTGTATGTATGTATGTATGTGTGTTTGTATATATACACACATGTACATATATATACATGTGTGCATGCACTTAGGTGTCCGTAGGGACCATAAGAGGGCATCAGATCCCCTGAAGTTGTAGGCAATTGTGAGCCACACAGTGTAGGTGCTGGAAACTAAACTTGAGTCCTCTGAAGAGCGAGTACTCTTTACCTTAACCATTGAACCATTTTCCAGCCCTACCCCCTCTTATTTAATTTTTTATCCTTGAGCCCAAGCTAACCAGTCCAGGCTAGTCTTAACCTTGTAATCTTCGTGCCTCAGCCTCCATGAGCTGCAGGCATATAGCACCGCAATCAGCCAGTAATTAGTATTAACAATTAAGAGATAGTATATTTATATTTTAAATTTAAGTCATCCCATCTTTATCTCTTCCTCTTTCTGGATAACTTGGAACCACTTTAGCTAAGAATGCCTATTCAATGTTAATTTGTATATATATATGTGTGTGTGTGTGTGTGTGTGTGTGTGTGTGTGTGTGTGTGTGTGTATTATTCTTTCTACATCAGTTTGTCCATTTCATTCTGTTCTCTTAGACTTCCCTCTTGAGCCTTGTTGTGCTCTTGAGCCTGTCACTTCAGGTTCTTCCAGAACCTTCTTGTTTTATTATTATTTCTGCTGCTTTGATAAAACACTTGACCAGAAGCATCTTGAAGAGGAAAAGCTAACAACATCTAAGTCCATCATCTAGGAAGGTCAAGGCAGGAACCTGCAGGTAGGAGCTGATGCAGAGACCAAGGAAGGGTGCTGCTTACTGGCTTGCTCCTCATGGCTTGTTCAGCCTGCTTTCTTATAGAACCCAGGCCAGCCAGCCCAGCGATGGCACCACCCACCACAAGCTAGGCCCTCCTCTATCAGTCACTAATCAATAAATGCCCCATAGACTCATCTACAGGCCTGCGTTATGAGGACATTTTCTCCGTTGAAAATCTCTCTTTCCAAATAACTCTAGCTTGCATCGAGTTAACATAAAACTAGCCACACACTTCTCCATCATAGAGACAAGGAATTTCCCATTTCACCTGGCCTCCGTCTGCTTCTCTGCCTGCCTTTCCCTGCTCCTGCCTGCCTCTCTAGCTCAATTTAGCTCATTTCCCTCAGCCTTAACCATCAGCCCTAGTCTTCTTTAAAATCTTTACTTTTCTCCCCCTTCCCCCATAATCCCTTTGTATTCAAGTGAAATTATTTTCAGAACCACCTTCTAAACAATAGTACATTCTCCTCTCACCTACCCCCTCATTTCTTTTCTCTTCTTTCACTGATCTCTCCTGTGTTATTTCAATCTGAAGTATCCCAAGGCCCCTTGTGCTATAGGCTTTCTTGCTAACCTCCGGCTTTGAGGAGTTGGTCAGATCAGACCAGTACTGATCTCATCAGTGGCTCATAGATTTGTGATGTGGTGATATCCTTGGGAAGTGGTGTGGAGTAGGTGGTTAGAGCCTCGCAGAAAGTGTGAAAGGTGGCTCACAGAAGTGCGTTCTGAAAGCGGATCTCCTATCCATGGTGCCTTCACCCACCCGTGCTGTGTAGCTCCAGTGAGACAGGCCGCTTCAAGCTCTCCCCTGCACCTCGCCTGTGCGAGGTTCTACCTCCCAGTACTCAGAACTGACCAGCTGTCGACAGGATGCTCGCCACCAAAGCAAATTCCTCATGCTTTAAATTGATTTCTCTTGGGTGTCTTGTTACAGCAATAAATAAATAACAAAACAAAAAACAACAACAGCAGCAGCAACAAAAACCAGTGGACGTACATACCCAGAAAGTATCTCCACAAGTCCCTTGTATGTGTGGGCTCCACTTTAGTAGACGGCCGAGAGAGAGCAACCAAAGCCCACAGACGTGTGTGTCTAAAGATGCTTGTTGGCGCTGGAGCGCTTTTTTTTCCTCTTTATTTAAAGTGGCGTGGTGCTTTAATAAAAACTTTGATGTTAATAAAATTTGACTTTTAATATTTAGGCAGGTGCAGTGAAGGACTATATTAAGATGCTGCTTCAGAATGACTCCCTTAAATTTCTGGTCTTTGCTCACCATTTAAGTATGCTCCAAGCCTGCACAGAAGCAGTCATCGAGAGCAAGGTATGTGATAGCGTTTCTACACAATCATTTTTAGAATGCGCATTTTCACTGTACTAAATATCACTTTTGGTCTCATGATTTATGTGGATATTCTTAACCTTCTTTGGATGATGTTTTTAAAATACATGATTGTATTAACAATTTATTAATTATTCTCTTACAAATTTTAGTAATACTGTAGTATTACCATGAGGTACTGTTTTCTTCTTTATATCAATCTTTAAATTTTCCTCTGTTCATTATCTGAGTTAATTAAGGATATTCTGTCTTGACAGCCATAATGGGGACTCCCTTCCTGTCCCTGGAGATAGCACACGAGAGCAGCAAAACCCCAATACAACCTACGAGTGGCTGAGAGAAAAGAACAAATCCAGTGACAATCACTACCACCAAACCCTTTAAGCTCTCAGGCCATATACTCCATGGAAAATTGTCAGGAAGAGGAAGGAAAGGGTGCATTAAAGTACACGGCCATAGGGTGGGCCAGTTCAGTTAACTAGGCCACATCCACGAGGTCGGTGGTCCTCCCTGAATCCTCTGAGATCCACCTCAGTTTCCAGGATTCACATCAGTAACGAGGTCTCCCATTGTCCATTTCAAAGTTTTACCTGCCATCTGTCCTGTGAGTGGTTGGGGCTTGCACAGGTGTTCAGAGGCAGCTATAAAAAATGCCTGGCAAGTAGTGTGACCATGTACTCAGGAGCAGTTCAGCCAGGACAGGTCACTGTGTTCAAAGTCAGGACTAAAGCCAGGGTAGGCATTAACCAGTATGTTCATATGTTCTGCTGTCTTCCTTCAGAGAGGGATTTATGATATAGCACAGTGTGATGCCACCATGGGAAAGATTCTTTTTCATAGATATTCACACTCGAAGAAAGACTTCAGTAACCTTACAACTCATTTTTACATCATTGACAAAAAAAGATAAAGTCATATTATTTTCCTATTCTGAATTTATTTTATGTTAAAATTCCTGGGTTCTGATCCAGGCACAGTGGTCCACTTGTTCTCTTCTCATCCATTCTGCTGATGGGTTGGAGTCTCACTCAGCTTCACTCAGCTTCCCAGAGTTAAAAATGTAGATGTTCGTGGAGGGCGGTGAACTTCTCCCCAGCTTTCCCTACTCTAACCATGTATTTGTTTAGAAAGACGCTGAGAGGATTTTATAATCTGTAGGGATAATAGTCATTGGTCAGGTTACGGGTGCTTTCTGAAGAAAGAAAGTTAGTAATTTCAGGCTGGAGAGCAGACTCAATGAGTCAAATGCTTGCTGTGCAAGAGGGAAAAACTGAGGTGCAGTTGGTGTCTGCGGTCCCAGTACTCCTGCTGTGAGATGGGAAGCAGAGATGGGGGAGCCTTGAACACTCATGGGCTACTAGCCTGGTGGCACACCCTGCCTCAAACAAGGTAGAAGGCGAGGACCACCGCTGCTTCAGGATGCTATCGGAAGTCCACTTCCACACTGTGGCAAACACTGACCTGCACTCACACATAGGAACAGGCACATGGGTTTAAAAAAGAAAATGTATTATTTAATGATACTTGGATAGTCTTCTTTTAAAGGAAATATTCATATTTCTTAACTTTTAGGTGATTCCTCTTTCATAGAATCTATACTTGTTTGAATGAGATAAGTTGAAATTTAGGTCTTAACTTATCTCTATGGGGCTGAGTTAGTTCTTTTTAGCTATTTTCTAGCACATGGCTCTTTTTTCACAGCTTAAGTTGTTCTTGAAGACATGTCTGTTCAGTTTAACACTTAATGATTCTCCATTTTCTAAAGGTGTGTGTGGGTGTCTTTTTTTCCTCACTTCAGTGGATACAATCATCTCATGATTCTTTTCAAGTTTAACAATGTGAAAAAAAGTTATCCCGAATGACAGATTTAGAATGTTACTTCCCAGTTAATATTTGGTTATATTTCGGAAATACACATACCACTCTCCGTTTCTCCCTCATACCCGAGCAAACTCATCTCTCCTTTCCCGCTCACCTGGTTTAGATTTTACACCGCAGTAACTGATCCTGTGAGCCTAATGTCACTCTTGCCGACTGCTTAAAGGTTAGAATTTAACTCACGTAGAATGTTGCTGAAGAAATATTTGCTTAATTTAAAAAAAATATTTATAGAGCTCCCGTTGCATGAAAGCAGTTGTTTCTGGCATTGGTGGTTGTCTAAGTTACTTTTCTATTGCTGCCTGAAGATACCATGACCAAAGCAACTTATAGGAAAAAAATTTATTGGGCTTATAGTGTCAGAGGGTGATGAGTCTATGACCGTCATAGCGTGGAGCATGGCGGCAGACAGGAAGGCATAGTGCTAGAGCAGTTGCCAAGAAGTTACACGTTAAGGCAGCCACCATGAAGCAAAGAGAGAGCTAACTGGGAATGCCATGGACTCCTGAAACCTCCAAACCCACCCCCCAGTGACACATCACCTCCAACATGGCCACACCCCAAGCCTCAAACATTTCCACCGACTGGGGACCAAGTGTTGAGATATTTGATTCTGTGAGGACCATGCTCATTCAAAACGCCACAGTGGTATTAAGGTGCATTAAACATAGAGCCTATCATCAGGCAGGTTAAAAAGTCCAAAGCTGGGGTGGGCAAGGTAGTAGAGCCCGTAAAGGACCTTGTCACCATCCCCGCTAACTTGACTTCAGTCTCTGAAAGCCTCATGGTGGAAGGAGAGAAGCAACTCCTGAAAGTTTTCCTCTAACTTCCGTGTATGTACCGTGGCACGCACACTCAATAATAAAACTTTTAATTAAGAAATTGTTATTGTCATTAAGATTCTTATTGTATAGTAGTTGCTGATATACCAGTCTAACCAGTTTGCATCTTTATATGACTGTAAAAATAAGGGATAGAATATATAAAGTATATAAAATGAGGCTGCATAGGGCTTGTCTAACTTTGCTGTTTTTCTTATTGATGCTAGTCTCGTTACATCAGGATAGATGGAAGTGTTCCATCTTCAGAAAGAATTCATCTGGTTAATCAATTTCAGAAGGACCCTGATACTCGTGTGGCTATACTGAGCATTCAGGCTGCTGGCCAGGTAAGAGATTCAGGTCTGTGTTTGATAAGAAAGTGTCATGAGTGCCGGGCAGTGGTGGTGCATGTCTTTAATCCCAGCACTTGGGAGGCAGAGGCAGGCGGATTTCTGAGTTTGAGGCCAGCGAGTTCCAGGACAGCCAGGGCTACACAGAGAAATCCTGTCTCGAAAAACAAACCAAAAAAAAAAAAGGAAGAAAGAAAGAAAGAAAGTGACATGATATAACATATAACAAAAAGTCCCCTACTTCTATCTGCTTTTATAAAATTGTCATTTTATATCTGGATGTCTATTATAGTACATATTCTTTCTACTTAAGAGTGCTAGAAAATACAATGGAAGGTAGCCTCTTGATTTTACTTTTTTTTAAAAAAAGATTTATTTATTTTATTTTATGTGTATGAGTACACTGTAGCTGTACAGATGGTCGTGAGCCATCATGTGGCTGCTGCTAGGAATTGAACTCAGGACTTCTGTTTGCTCTGGCCCCACTCACTCGGGCCGACTCCTCGGGCCGACTCCTCCACCCATCCCCCCCACTCTCCCCCCCCTCCCCATTCCAGCATAATACACTTACTTGTAGACCAGGCTGGCCTTGAGCTCACAGAGATCTACCTGTCTCTACCTCTCAGGTTGCTGGGATTAAAGGCATGCCCCACCGCATCTGTCTTCTAGAATTTTGCTTTTTATTTCTCTGTATAACAGCCATGGCTGCCTTGGAACTCAGTTAGTAAACCAGGCTGTCAGATCCACCTGCCTCTGCCTCCTAAATGATGGGATTAAAGGCTTGTAACACCACACTCTGTCTCCAAGCAAGGATCTTTTATCTAGGAGGGCACCTCCCATTCCTCAAATGACCAAGACAATTTATAAAATTTAGGGGGGTGCATTAAATTTGGGCTTATGGTTGCAGAGAGCTAGCGTCCAAGACCATGATGGCAGGGAGCAAACGGGCAGGCATGGTGCTATGGCAGTAGCTGGGAGCTTACATCTTGATCCATAAGCACTAGACAGAGAGCTTAAGTGGAAGTGGCATTTTCAAAGGCCAGTGACACACCTCCTCCAATAAGGCCACACCTTCTCACTTTTCCAAGTAGTTCTGCCAACTAGGGACCAGGCACTCAAATATGCACGTTATATCATCAGAGTCCAGATTGCCACTGACAATCAGGTGTCATGTTAAAAAGGTCTGAGAAGAGCAGATGTTTTGTAAATTAGTGGCAGTTGTAGTCATACTATGTAAAAAAGGACTCTTTTGGACTTCTGCCTCATTGTAAAATAGTTTGATGTAGATGTCTAAACCAGGCCATTTAACATTGAGGCAGGGGGATGGTAGTACCTGAGTATACATCCATGGCATATATCTGGTAAATATATATCAAGATCAGTTTTTACCCAGCTCATTGAGGCCTAGAAAATTCTATATGTAGTGAAATTACGAGGATGAAACAGCTTAGGGACCTACTAGGAATTGTCTTAGCACTTCCTTATATTGAATTAAAGGTCCTAAAATCTGACGTATGTATCTGTTAGAGTATTCCAGCCATAGACAATTATAGCAAGAACCTGAAATTAGAAATGGAGTGAATATTTCTGTAAGATGAAACCAGACAGGAAAGCTTAAAACATGATTAAAAGTAAATGACATCTTGAAATTAAGAGTGATAGGGCACTCCTATTTTATTCAAGGTTGTGTTCCTGAGGCTCTATTCAAGGTTGTGTTCCCGAGGCTCTTACACAAGCCAACACTTGTATGTACATGTGAAGACTGATTTCCTCATTAGGACAAAGGAAACATCTCACATTATAGATTGACTATCCCTTAGAATGATAGTGATCTTGTGAGCAAGGTCATATAAACATGCATGCTTATGTGTATGTGTGTGCACATACGTGCATGTGGAGGCCAAATGTGAGTCTCAGGGGTCAGGAGTTGTAACTCAGGAATCATCTACCATGTTTGGTTTTTTTTTTGTTCGAGGGGGTTTGAAAAAGTCTTTATATAGCTTTCCCTGTGCTGGAACTCACTATATAGACGAGGCTGGCCTTGAACTCACAGACTTCTGCTTACCTCTGCCCCCTGAGTGCTGGGATTAAAGGTGCATACCACTGTGGTAGGATTTCTGCAGCTTGTTCTTTGAGACAGAGTCTCTTAGGGCTCACCAGGTAGCTGGGCTGTCTGGCAGTGGGTCCCAGAAACCTGAGTGCTAGGATTTAAGTGCACGTCTCCACACTCAGCTTTTTATGTGAGTTTGGAGAAGAGAACTCAGGCCCTCACATTTTTAAGGCAGCATTTTCCTGACTGACCTGTCTTCCTGGCCCTGGTCATGTGCTTTTCACAAGGTTAGCAGTACCCCTCTGATAATACTACTTATTTTTTCAGTATTACTTCTAATATGGCTCTGGGGTCCTAAATAGCAAGACAAGTTTAATATTGTGTTTAGTTCTATCCTGATTTTTATTACTTCTAACTCATTTTATAAAGTGGTTAATTTTCAAGGAATTTGTCGCCCTTCCTAATGAATGGTCATATGATTTTGTTATAACACAAAATACTTTAAGTTAAAGTAAAACTAATAGTGTAACACTCTCAAAAATGCCTTCCTCATAGAAGCTCCAGTGCCTGTGAACAACAGATTAAACCACATTTCTAAAGCAACACAGACTTTTCTTCCATTTCCCCTATCATTGACTGTATGTGCCCACTGTTATACAGGCTTCAAAAGTTCACCCAGCCCACAATCCTAGAAGCAATGCAACTTGACACACATTGATCTGAGAGCAGCTTGCTGCATTTCATATATTGGTTATTAAACAAGGCTTAATGCTTTTCTGCCACAATTTTTCAAGTTCATGCAAAAGCACAGAGAATGCAGCGGCTGCATGACACACTGAGGCAAGGGGCACTAAACTTGAGGGGCTTGGAGTAACAACTTGGGCACTGCACGTGGACACTGCACATGGGCACTGCACGTGGACACATGCCTCTTTCACTTCCCTGCAAATGGTTGGAATTAAATGAAGAACATGTCAATGCTTGATGCCTGGTTGCCATGGATACCATGCTTTACAAATTATATTCTCTTTTATATGTTAGGTTTTCCAGCAGTAATGTGAGTCTAACTCTTCATCAGAGGATAAAGTGGTTTTCTTTGTATATGCAGTAGCCGTCAACCTGCCTATTGAAATGTCTTTCAGATATCGTTTCCTATAGTTCACTTGAGTTTCTTGAAATAAGTAACCTTCATTTGTTGGTCATGAGTTAAATCTTCCTAATCTGTCTTAAGATGAATGACTTTTAAAAACTTTTTTTTCTTTTTTTTTTTCTTTTTTTTTTTCATGTTTAATTTCTTTTTTTTTCCTTTTTTTTTATTAGATATTTTCTTTATTTACATGTAAATTTTCCCTTTCCTAGGTTCCCCTCTAAAAAACAAACAAAAACAAGAACAAACCCCTTTTGCCTCCCCCTTCCCCATGCCTGTCACCCCACCCTCTCCCACTTTTTTAGTGTACTAGTTTCATGTCTGTGGCTGTGATAAAAACACTTTGAGCAGAAGCAATTTAGAGGAACAAGGATTTATTTCAGCTCACAGGTTCCAGTCCATCATTGAGGAAAGTCAGTCCAGGAACTCAAGCAGGACTTAAAGCAGAAACACTGTCTGTTCACTGCCTCGGTCACTCATGCTCAGCTAGTGTTCGTACAAAGCCCAGAACCACCTGCCCAGGCAAGGGTGCTGCCCACAGCAGGCTGAGCTGTCTTACATCAAGGTGATCCCCCACAAACATTCCATAGACCAGACTGACCTGAGCAGTCCCTCAGTTGTCCACTCCCTTCTCAGATGACGCTAAGCTGACATCAAGTTGACAGTTAAAGCTGACTAGAACACTTGTTTTCTCTCCTTATAATGTGCTCAGGAAGGCTTTCTTACATGGACTCTCATGCTACACGTGTGTCTCACATTCAGCTTATTTGTGCCTCACTCACTCACTTTGTTTTGCTTAGGGTTTAACGTTTACTGCTGCAAGTCACGTTGTCTTTGCTGAGTTGTACTGGGACCCTGGACATATCAAACAAGCGGAAGACCGTGCTCACCGAATTGGACAGTGCAGTTCTGTGAATATTCACTACCTTATTGCAAACGGTACTCTGGACAGCCTAATGTGGGCAATGCTGAATCGAAAGGTAGGGCTGGAGTTTTAACCCCGTCTCTCTTGTAGTCTGTGCACTGCACGAATAGGAGGCTGAGTTTTGATGTGTGCAAGCAAAGGCTACCGAAGTATACCAAGATAGCAAAGTAGTGAATAAGATCATAAAGGACTCAGTCAGTACTTCATTTTCTGCTGTCCTCTACCACACCAAGGCACCAATTTCCAAGTGTGGCTGTTTTTTTCCAAGCCCTTTTTCTTTTCCTCTTTTTTTTTTTTTTAAGATTTATTTATTTATTTATTTAATGTAAGTACACTGTAGCTCTCTTCAGACACACCAGAAGAGGGCATCAGATCTCATTACAGATGGTTGTGAGCCACCACGTGGTTGCTGGGAATTGAACTCAGGACCTCTGGAAAAGCAGTCAGTGCTCTTAACCACTGAGCCATCTCTCCAGCCCCTTTTCCTTTTTTTAAACAAAGATTGGTTTTTAGCTTCATGTATGTATGTCTACATGGGCATGTGTACACACGAGTGAAGGTGTCCATAGAGGCCAGACAAAGGCCTCAGGTCCCCTGGAGCTAGAGTTACAGGGCCTGTGGGTCCAAGGAACCAACCTTGGGTCTTCTGCAAGAACTTTTAACTCCCGAGCCATCTCTAGCTCCTGTGAAAGCCCCTCTTCTGTTGCTGTTTTAGTCTTCCTAGTTTTCTCATGTGCTGAGACTGAACTCTGCCTTGCTCGAGGCTCATACACGCTTCGTAAGGGCTTTCACGACCACTCCCACTGCTTCAGAAACAAGGCTAGGATCACGGGAACCTAGCTTTAGAAGCACTGAATCTTTTCCAAAAAGATTCTTGCGTTTTTAACTAATGTTAACAGAAGCCGGCCCGTCCCCTCTCCTCAGCTGTCTCTCTTTCCCAACACTGAAGGATGCTCATAGAAGAGGCCTGAGGAAGAGCAGGATTTCTTAGCCAGTAGGGATCCTATAGCAAATACTGTTACCATGGTGGTGCATACTAAATGGAATCATTTTCCTCCGGGTTCTGGAGGATTCGAACTGCCATCCGGGAGCCAGCACAGTCGCGTTGGGCAGAGCTTCCTGTTGGCTCCTCATGCTCTCCTTTTGTAAGGGCAGTGATCTCATTTGTGAGGTATTGTGCTGGCTAGGTTTATGTCAGCTTGACACAAGCTAGTCATCAGAAGGAGGGAGCCTCAACTGGGAATTGATTTTGTTATTGATGCGGGAGGACCATCCATGGGGTGGTGGTCCTGGGGTCTATAAAGACTCAGCAAGCCTTTGATGATGAACAGTGAGAATGGAAGTAAAAATCAAAATAACCCTTTCCTCCCCAGGTCACTTTAGTCATGTCTACACCGTAACTAATAGTCTATTCCTGACACCATCGCATCAGCCTTTAGGGTTTCAGTATATGAATTTTGGAGAGTCACACATTTTCAGTCTGTTAGATTTTATTCTGTCTGGTCCTGGTTTCATTTCTGTTGCTCTGATTTAATAAAAGGGGGATGGTGGGTTATGCAGCTTATCCCTACAGGTTACAGTCAGTCACTGAGGGAAGGCAAGGCAGGAACATGAAGCAGCTAGTCCAGTCATACCCACAGTCAAGAACGGAGAGACATGAACGCATGCTTACTACTGAGCCCCGGGTTTTCACTTTTATGCCATTCAGAGCCCAGCCCATGAATAATGCCACCCAATTTGAAAACGGGCCTCGCATGCATGCCCACTGTGTCAATTTTATCTAGGCAACCTCCCTACCTGGGTAATTCTAGGTCGTGTCAAGTTGTAAAACTAACCATTATCTGTCCCCATAAAATTCATGAGCTTCTATGCACAAACTGCACCCATTCATTCTACCAGACTCCAATATCTAATCTAAATATTATTTAAATCAGATATGGATGAGACTCATCTTGGAGGTGAAGTTCCTCTCCGGGTGAGAAGCCAACTACTTTATATACTTCTAAACTACAACTGGGGGAGAGATGTCGAAAATACTCTTTCACACTCCAAGAGGAAGAAAAAGGAGAGCGGAAAGGGCTAGCTCATCCCACACAGTTCTCACACCTCACAGAGCAAGTTGAGTAAGATATCAAAGCTTGCTGTTAATCTTCTCGGTCCCTATACTGTCCTCCAGGCCACACAGAGCGGCAGCCCTGCCTTCTGGATCCACCAGGCTGGAGATATCCGCCTGTCTCAGCTGGGCACTGGTCAAACAGTTGCAGTGGCTCCGCCCTGGCCTTGGCTTGCAGGTTCGGTCCAGGTGGAGAGAGATCACAGCTGCAGAGCTGCTGCAGGCAGCCCCAGCCCCTGAAGCTCCCTCACTGTTGGTTTTTACAATCCAGTCCCCACTACCTTCCTGTGCCTAGGGCAAGAGTGTCACCTGGTGATCCCTGCACTGCCTTTGTCACCTTCTCCCAGTTTTGTATCTGTGTTCTGGCTGTGGAGTCCTGCTGTGCCCTAGTTCCATGCAGCTCAAAGGCTGCCAGGCTGCCCACACTCTGCCATCTTGTCTGTGATCGCTTCCCTCCCAGCTGACACTATTTCTCCTGACACACCTGTCGGCTTCTCACTTTAAGTTTGCAGTTCTCATCCTGCCAATAGCCACACCTTGGACACACCTCAGGGTTGCCTTCAAAACAGCTCTTCTCATTTGTTCAGTCGTGATGAGCTGAGAACCTCCCCAAATTTAAATCATCCCCGTTTTGCTTCAAAATCCTGCCTGTATTTCTCTCTGCCTGCATATACCACGGATAGTCAGAAGGAGCCACGCTGCTCGCGCGGCATCCTCGGAAGTCACAGTGAGACACAGTTCCATTGCCTGCAAGCTCTTCCTGAAATAACTAGAATGCTGCCCATGTGGTTAAGCCTTGGCTTTTGAACAAAGTGACCTTTCCTCCCATTTCCAATGGCGTGTTCCCCACTTTCATCTGAAACGTCATCCAAATGGCCTTTGCAGTCTCTGTCCCAGGAAGGCTCTGTACAGGATTATGGGGCTGTTCTTTAAGAAGAGAGAGTTTCTCTGCTGCACTCCTTGTTGACTTGAAATACCTTTGAATTCCTTTGTGGGTAACCTACCATGCACACTGACACTTCCAGCCTCTACCACTGCCTGCTTTGTGAACCTCCCAGCCCTCCAAGCAGCAGCCACACTTTTGGGATATCAATTTCTAAGAGCTACGGATTCTGTCACTAATCCCAGGGAAGTGGGCCCCACCTTCATGACTTAATCACTTCCCCAAGATGTCGCTTCCTCACATCACACCAAGGTACTGATTTCAGCATAGGGGGTGAGGTCCCAAATAAACACTCTTGCAGTGAGTTCTGAGTAGTGATTATAAATATGCATACTGACCAATCATGTCTAGGGAAAATTCCTAAGTATAAACATTAAAATAAAAATTTCATGAGGAAAGTGAACATTGTATAATGTTTCTGTTAAATCTCCCGAAACATTTAGTAATTAAATTATAATTTTGGTTTGTTTGGTTTTTTTTTTTTAACTTTTTATTGATTCTTTGTCCCACTCATCTTCCTGTCCCTTTGTGTCAGCCCTCTGCCCTTGTAGCCTCCCCTCCAAAAGAAAATTAAAAAAACCAAAAGTACAAAATAAAGCTTGAAAATACATCTGGTCATGGAAGCTCTAGTATGCCACAGTGTCCCACAGTCTACCCTTTTGTCCACACGTCTCCACTTGCAAACGTCCATTGCAATGAGCCATCGATCCGGTTCAGGATCTCTGGCTTCTGATACACTGTCAATACTGGAACCTCATAGGGACCCCTCTCAGCTATCCTGTGTCATGGAGATCCTGCAGCTTTGGATCTGCAGGACCAGCCCTTTCACATGCTCCAGCAGTTCATTGACGAGGTAGTTTTAGGGGTGGACGAACTCAAAGCCCTGGATCTGGGCTTGGGTGCTAGTTGAGTTGGTGAACCCTCCAGGTCTTCTGCATCCACACCCACACCACCAAGGTAAGCTCTGTATCCCTGCCCTGATAGCTCACTCAGTGCTGCAGCCACAGCCAGCAACGGGCAGGAGCAGGTCTCTGCCTCTCATGCCCTTGGGGCCAGCTCCCCTGTGCCTTCGCCCTGGGCCAGCTCTTCTGTGTTACCTCGGGGCCTACTTTCCTGAGTTCTACAACTGGTGAGGGGCCACATCAGATGGCAATTCAGCATTCAAAATTGAAATTTTAAATAGCCACATTACTGAAGCCATCCTCTGTTGAAGTTGCAATATTTTTCTCATTGGGTAACCTTAAGACCTCAGCTTATCAGCAAGGTCCTAATCAAGTATGTCAGCAGTGGCATGACTGGGGTAAGAGCTCATGTTCTGTCTCACAGGCTCAGGTCACAGGGAGCACACTGAATGGCAGAAAGGAGAAACTTCAGGCCACGGAAGATGACAAGGAAAAGTGGGGTTTTCTGCAGTTTGCTGAAGCGTGGACTCCAAGTGACAGTTTCGAAGAGCTCAAGGACTCTGTGTTTACTCATGTAAGAGAATGTGACTCGTTTTTTTCCACTTTCTTATTTACCTATGCATTCCCTCTCTCTCTCTCTCTCTCTCTCTCTCTCTCTCTCTCTCTCTCTCTCTGTGTGTGTGTGTGTGTGTGTGTGTGTGTGTGTGTGTGTGTGTGATCAATAACATGTGATGTCTGTCTCTGTTGCTCTCCACTTTTCATAGAGTACCTTTCTGTTCTGGGTTCCCTGAGGCCAGCAAGCTGGGGTCCACTTGTCTCATCCACTGGATTATTAGTTGGTACCACCATACCCAGCTTTTACCTTGTGTTTCACGCAAATACTTTGCATACTGAGTCATCTCTCTAGACCCTTCTATATTTTAATGCCTGGAAAGTGTACTTTATCATGTATCATTTTAAGCAGCAATTCTCTATTATTTATGCTCTTAAAAGGCTATTTACTTAAAGATAGAAAAACTTGATGAAGCAGATTTGAACTTTACTACTGGACTAGATTATATTTTCCAACAGTTTCAAAACTTAAGGCTGAACTGTCTAGAAAAACAACCTGAATAGACTAACCTTCAGAAGATAGTACTGGACTTGAAGATAGGCAGGGGAGGGTAAAGATTTGCCTCAGTACACAAGTAATAAAGGAAAAGATTGCAATGCTGACTGTGAAAAATGAAAAGCTTCTCACTGAGGGGGCTGAGTCATAAAATTCCAGCCAGCCTGAGCTACATAGCAAAACCCTGTCTCAAAAACAAAACCAACCAAGACTTACTAATAAAATAAGGCAGACCATACTGATAACCGTGATTGGTGCTATGTGGTGAGCATAGCTGCTTTCCAAAAAAAAATGTGACAAATTATCCATGCTAGACATTTCCAGAGCATGTGATCGTCCTGTGTCCGCATCTCCTCAGCGGGGTCAGCTTCTGTCAGTGACTTTTGTCTGAGTTGGTTCTGAATGATGGTTTGGTTTTCTAGTTCTATCATTATATCTATGTTTGTTAGCTGCACTTTTATAAAGAACCTTTATTTGTGTGTGCATGTGTACGTGTGTGTACATGTGTGTGTGCGTGCGTGCTTGTATGTGTGTTAAAAGGTACCTGTATCTGCAGATGTACATGCAGATGAAGGCCAGAAGAGAATCCCAGGTGTTCTGCTCACACACCCTTATTCCACTGCCCCGGTCTTCTCACAGAACCGTGAACTAGATTGATAGCCAGCCAGCAAGCCCCAGTGATCCTCCTGTCTCCACACCGCACAGTGCTGGGGATCCAGGCACGGGTCACTGATTGGCACACGGGTGTTTGACATTGGAACTGAGGTCCTTATATTTGCTGCCCATCACTAACTCTGTCTCCTGAACCACGTCTTCAGCGCTATAGTCCCATAATTCTAGGAGGGCTTCCTTGCTTTCTGGTGAACACACTACCCCAGATCCGTATTGAACGTGATTTGGCCCAGACCTGATGCTAGCCTTTTCTTAAGGGAGCTCATGTCCTCCTTCCTTTTGCTGTAAGATACGATCTGAAAACTCGGGATTATTTTTCCTCTTTTGGGATATCATTGCTACAATGCTCTCTTTTTCAACGTGAAAAGCTATATGCAAACATATATATTTAAACAGAAAAGTAATTTCGCACGTTGTCTGTGCCAGTCAGAGGACAAACTGCAGGAGTCTGTTCTTTCCTTCTACCCCATGGGTCTCAGGGATCACGCTCAGGTTGTCAGAGCAGGCAACAGACGCTGTCAGCCCCCAACCTCCAGCTGTTTGCCAGCCACATTTTATTTCTGTCTATTTTATGTTTTTCTTTTGTTTTACACCAGAGTGGAGTAGAGTTGGTTTGTTTTGCTCTCTGTGTTCCTGCAGAGAGAGACTAGGTGTATCTAAAAGTGGATCACGGTTGGGTTTTTTGTTTTGTTTTGTTTTGTTTTGGCTACATGGCAGTGGTCTGTTTGGAACATCTCGAGGGGTAGAGAAAGCAGCAGTATGATTTGAGTGCTAAACATTAAGCTGCCAGGATGGATATTAGTATTTGGAGATCCTGGTCTGTTGTGGTGAGAGGACAACCCTTAGCCTCTAAGTCCCAGGGGAAGTTACATTGTTGACCAATGTAAAAGTTTTAGAAAACATGTTTGTTTGGAAATAGCAGTACCCCCTCCTCAGCTGGGAGAGCTCTGGGATTGTCACTGCCTCCTCAGCTGGGAGAGCTCCGGGACTGTCACCGCCACATCCCTAGAGGTGGCGGGTGGGGCTTGGGAGAGTGGAGCCCATAAGTAAGGCAGAATAAAGTCTCAGGTAATCTCCAGCTTTATTCAAAGCATCAGACAGCTTCTGCTCTGAGGGTTGAGAAAGGTCACCCGAGTAAAGTTCCCACGAGTTCACGCTGAATACGATCATGAGGACAAGCCACGTATAGGAAAGACACGTTTTCCCATAGAGGCGTAGAAAGGATAGTTTAAACGTTTAATGGAATCACATCAGCAAGCAATAATGAGTAAACTGAAGTCAACTTACTCCTACGCCTGGGAGGAGCATGAAAATACTCTCCAAGAACAATTCTATATTTCGAAGAACCTGAGGTCACAAGACACTTGTCTTGTGTTCTTGGAGTGTGCCTCAGAATTCTCCCCATGTGGCTGCATTCCTGAACCCTGTTCCAACAGTCACCAACACTAAAAGTGGGTGCTCAGCAAAAAAAAA
>JADRCD010192724.1:0-22878 GCA_019843815.1 Montemys delectorum | reverse complement strand
GTGGACTTCTGGGTGTGTTTTCATAGTCCTCCAGAATCCTCTGAGTTCAGAGCATACAGTAGCTTCCAGGGAGTTTTATGGGGAAAGATCACCATTGGATTCTTTTAGAGAAAATCCTTTGCATATAGAAGAGTTGAGATTTCTCTTCCTCTAACTTTTGATTGAGCTACAAAATAGAGCAGAGAATGTGGGTAAGGATCTTTATGGAGCTTCATCTATGTTGGTGACACACAGTAGTGTGACTGGACTCGCAAGAGGTGGCATCTGCTTGCCAGTTGCTCATGACTTTGTCACATTGCTTCATAAACATGATTAGTGTTGAATGGAAGGAAAGAAAGCACCCTGCTCACTATGTCTGGGAGTGTGGTTCACAGAGATGTGTAGAGTTTAAAATAGATTTTTGTATTGAATCTCCACTCCATTCAAAAGGGAATGAACCCAAAATGTTGTTTTACAAAGAGTGAGAAATGCTGATTCATAACATTGAATATTTGAAAAAGTTGTTTCTTTTCAAATTTTCAAGATTATCAGCCTTTGAGGATGGGCTCGTTCACTACAAAGTTAAGATTTTGATACACAGTCTGTCGAGGGGCTTAGAGGCAAACACTTATTAAGTAAACATGGTGACCTGAGGTTGGATTTCTAGAACCACCTAAAAGCCATGTGTGGTGGTGTGCTTCTGAAACCTCAATAGCCTTCAGAATCTTCAGGCCATCCAGGCTACCCAAAAGGATGAGTGATAACCACTGATAAACTCTGTGCCAAAATAAAAGGTGAGTTTCCTCCTCAATGAATAGTTCTAATCCATGGTCATCTAGCTGCTCAGGTTAAATCCAATGGATCTCAAAACCAAATAAAAATACTTGGATGTAAGAAAGAGATTTGTAGATAAGGGTAGGGGGATTAATGGGCTTGGGAGGGAGGTATGAGACTTAAGAGGCAAGAGTAATTAGAATGCATTATGTACATTTATGAAATTCTTAAAGATCAATTTTCACCAATTAAAAATTAATAAAGTAGATGATCTTTGGCTATTAGAATATCCCCATCCCACCTACTGCACACACTTTGTAGAAGATCTTTTTCTGTGTTTGCTTTGCTGTGTATGTGCATATATGCTCATAACTAATAAATTCTTTCCTTCTTTCCTTAAAAAGAAAAAGACTGGTAGCCTGAGTTTGGTCACAGTGATTCATATTGTGTAAAGTAAGATGGACTGATTCCCACAAGATTTTCTCTAACCTCCACATGAGTGATCTAGCACACACTCTCCAGATCCACAAGTACATAAGTACAATTTAAAAAACTACTTCCTTATTGTCACTATTTTGTGAATTCTGTATAATTTGATTAATATATATCTTAGTAATGCTTTGTATCTTGAGAAGCAAGTTAAGCTTTCATGTAGTTTTTGTGTAGCTACAAAATTGATCATTAAATTAATTTACAATTTATGAAAGACTTATCTATTTAGAAGAAAACTACTTCTTAAAGATGCCCATGTTTTTAAGGCCTAGTGTCTGCTAATAAAGTTAGTTGCATAACAAAGAGCTCTTAAATAAGCTGATATTCAGTTGGAGAACTATTGTAAATTATTTAAATAGATTCAGGGTCATTTCAGAGACTTTAAAAGCAATGGGTTGTGGAAATGACCGAAATAATGCAGAATGAGGAAATTTCCTCTGTCATTGAGACTATGAACATGGAGAAAGAGCATACAGTCCAAATGATGTACATATCCCAGAAATTGCAAATAACAAAGAAAGACATTCTTCAAGGAGTCAGTGGATAGGAAAATAGTCATGCAGACACCTTAGTTTGATTGCAGTGTGGTCCCTTTTGACTTTAGAAATGCAAGACCTATTTCTAACAATTTGATTACTGGTAATTTCTTATTCCCGGAAACATCAAGGGACATACAATGCTTTGTACAATGCACATCAGAACTGTTACAATGTTTATATTTTCCTATATAAGGAATTTCCTCATGAATTATAGAACATGTTCTTTGCACCTAAATATGACATACAGCAGGCCGTATAGGTCATATCCTTTCATACCTGAATTATCAATGTTCTCCTCCACTGCCACTTGTCTTCCTAAAGCATGTGGTCTCCCAGGAGGTCTTCAAATACTACCTGCTCAAAATATATAAAAGGCACACTGAACAATCTATTACTCATTAGAAATGATTACATTTGAATTCAACTACACACAAGTAGAATTTTTTAAAGTAAAATATTTACTATTGCACAGTTAATTCTAGAGAGATGTGATTTTTAATATCTCCAATGACCAACAGAATATTTGAGTTTTAGAGTTATTAATCAGTCATGATTGATATGTAAAAACCAGAATTTCTGTTTTCGGAGACATGTGAAGCAAGCAAACAAACAAACTATAAAGTCATTAAAGTTCTCAATACACTGGGGCAAATCTCTCTGTGTTACATGGTGACTATTTTGATCAAAACTCTGTTGCTACTTACCTCTTGGGTATTAAAGCTTGTCCCAGCAGAATTTGTTTAAGCTGGAAAGATAATTCAACTCTTTCTAAGGATTTCAAACCTGTCTATAAAATAGAATGATTTAGTCTAAACAATATTTCATTATGTAGTAAAAATGCAGAGACTCTAAAGAGACTTTTCTTATCAGTTTGTGCCATTATTAATCTTGAAATTTGCATGATAAAGAAAAGTGTAATTAAATGAAAAGTGGATATCAACCTCTTGCCTGATGATTACCATAAGAAAACAATCAAGGGAAAATAAGACTGATAAACAGAGAGCATTAACATTAAGGAGACACAAATCATCGTGGGGAATAATTATCCATTCACAAACAGAAAAATAAAATACCAGAGACAAATGAGGAAATGAAAAAATGTCCAACAGTGTGGAAGGGTGTGCTCTGCTTTTGTGGGATGCATCACCAGAGCTCCCTCAGATATAAATGAAGGTTTGATTGGATTAGAAAAGATTTTTTTTTTCTTTCAAAATACCTTAGGAGAGCAATCCACCTTTAAAAATCTATCCCTTGGAACAAAAGGAGCTTAAGTGTTTTTTAATATCAAATTCAGAAAAATTTGCTCTTAACTGAGAGACATAAATATGAATTTAGATTCAACCAGAAAAGAGAACAGAAAAATGATAACCCATCACTCTCTAACCAATTAGAATTTTTCCTTAAGTGGAGAAATTTTAATCAGGAAAAAAATAAATTTCAGATATGCAAAATCCCAAATGACTCAATCCACAGTCAAAGCTGCTCTTTATAAATATAATTCATCTGTGAGACCAGGGTTGACATTCAGTTAAGAGATGTCTGTTCTGTTGCTGTGAAGAGAAACCATGAACAAGACAACTTTTATAAAGGAAAGCATTTTCAATAAGCCTTGCTTACAGTTTCAGAGGGCAGTTCATTATTATCATAGCCAGGACCATGACTGCATGTATACCACTGACGCAGTAGCTGAGAGCTTTATATCTTTATTCACATGCAGCAGACTGAGAGGGAGTGACATGGCCTGGCATGGGCTTTTGAAACTTCAAAACCCACCTCCAGTGACACACAAAGCCATACCTTCTCAAATAAGTCCACAACTCCTTATCATTCCCAGAGAGATCCAATAACTTGAGATCAACTATTCAAACATACGAAGCTATGGGGGACATTCTCATTGAAACCCCCACAAGGGTATAACTGAAAACACTTTTTTATTGTTGTAGTTGTATGGTTAGTGTTGTTGCTTTCCTGTCAAAAATCCATAGGAGAATAATCTACCTTTAAAATCTATCCCTTGAAACAAAAGGACATGAATTTCTTAAATATTTCTAACATGGAACTTAGAACAATTTACTCTTGACTTAAATGGATATGAATATGGATTTAATCATTACAGAGAACAAAGAAACTGTAACCCATCACTCAGAATGGAGTAGAGAATCACTCAGTGTGGCCATTTATGTTCCTGGTGGTTTGAGCTTTTGAGCCCCTCCAACTCCTCTGTTGTAACCATGTCATCCCTACTCCTGTGATTAACTTCATTTCTTCTCAGCTCTGCACTAAAGATGACATTTTCCTGAATGATCTCCCTGCCTTGTCTGGTCCCCTCTATAATTTAATTTAAATAAATATTTAACAGATGTCTATGAATACTGACTTTTCCTCTTTGAGATCCAACGATAGCTCCCATGGTTAATATGACTTCCAGAATAGGTAATCATATTAACATACAAGAACTTCCTATAGTTTTCCAGTGATTTCATCAGTTGTTCTATATAGAGCCAGTTGTATTTCCACATTACCATACTATTTAGTGTCGGAATTCATTCACACTACATCCTGATTAGATACAGTGTTTATTAATTTCACTTTTTTTTACTGTGGCCTTCATTTTCATATATGTATTCTTTTTAGTCGTAGTCTTTTAGTCTGAGCTCAAGTGTTTCCGAGCTAGTGAGAACTTTATATCCATCCTCTCTTCGAAGCACAATGTTTCAGTGCTTTTGTAATGCCGCTTACATTTCAGGGTAAAACTGAATGAGAAAACTTTGATTTCCCCACTACTCACCATACCCAATTTATAAGGTCTCTCATGAACACTCTGCACTTTCTGGAAAAAAAAAAATATCTGATGCCTAGTAAGCAGTTTCAACTTGCCAGTTATGTAAATCAGGACATTGTTTCCAATTGCCTGTAGTTAAATTGAGGCACCAGAGGGGGGATTCTTATCAGTGATGGGCCAAAGTACAGGTACAATTCCATGCTCCTCTAAAAAATATTATGATTGCATCATAGATTTTCATTTTGATTTCTGCATCTTTCAAATGGAAAAACAATAAGTATTTACTAGACTTCAATGTGGGTTATGCAAATAGAAAATAACTAATAAAATATCTAGTTAGTAAATAGTCCATGGATTATTTATATTAATTCTATCTACCTCACACACAGTTTTATCAGATGAGGAAATGTCTAAGAACTTTGCAAATTTTGACTGGTATACCATTGGCAATATTTTTCTAATGTAAAAATTAACTTTCCAAAGTAGCATATATGAATTATCAATAAAAAATACAGTGTTGGTTGTGGGACACAAGTCTGGCAATGCTAACATATTATGTTGTAAATTGTAAATCATTTATATGTTCCAATTAAAGTATTCAATTTCAAATATCTTTGTTGTGGTTAGACTAAACAAATGAAGATTTTTCTCACATTCTAGACTCCATAGAGTATGAATTTCTTTTATTTTATTTTTTGTGCTATGCTTTACAGAACTTTGATTTGAAGAAATTTTTAAAAATTATCTATAATTGAGAATAAACAAATTAACACATTGATATAGATATCACTTTGTTTGTTAATCCATTGATTGATTGATTGATTAGAAAACAGACTGAAGACAAACTTCCCAAAGATGCTTCCAGGAAAACGGTGACTCATTTTTCTCCACCACGTTTGCCTTGCTGATTTCCTCAACCTACTCGAGAAAATTCATATTTGTTCTTCTCTGCCCTCAAGGACATAGATTCTAAGGTCAGATGTGGGTTCATCTAAAGTAAAGAAAATAAATTAAATTCAAGTTCTATGAAGAACCTGTATCCTCACAAAAAGAATAAGCTCATAAAATATCTGGCTAACCAGTGTAAATAAATAATCAGGAATGCGAAACAAAATGCTGATACACCTTTAATCCTTGAATTATACACAAACTCTGGAGATTTAGAGTGATGAAATGTGACATTTTCCTTGAAAGAACGATTGTAGAATTCAGTATTATAGCAAGCTTGAAAAGCAAATGCCACTGAGATGCTAGGAAATCAAAAGGAGAGATGGACAGCAGCTAGATCAGAACATGATGTTTGAGATTAATATGAAAGCATCTTTCATTCTACATTCAATTATGTTTCAATAAACTGGCATATCACACAGTTCAAAATTTGAAAGGTGGGCAATGAATAATCTGCCCATCACACTTCCTATATCATAAAACATTAAAAAAAAAAAAACCCAAAATCAAGTAACTAATATCGTGCATTATTCTCTGTAGATTTTGATGTTTAGATAAGGGATGGTCTTCTGTTCTTTTTCCTACTTCCTCTATACTATTTCTTGTCCATGCTAATAAAGCTTATCAACAACCTTGCTTATCAAGAATCATTCCAGGCTGGAGAGATGGCTCAGCAGTTAAGAGCATACTTCAGAGGTCCTAAGCTCAATTCCCAGTCAACCATATGGTGGCTCATATGGCTTATAATTTTATCCCATGCCCTCTTCTGGTGTGTCTGAAGGTAGCAACAGTGTACTCATAAACAAAATAAATAAATCTTAAAAAAAAAAAAAAAAAAAAAAAAAAAAAGGAAAGAATAATTCCAGGCAGGCAGTGGTGGTGCACACCTTTAATCCCAGCACATTCGAGGCAGAGCCAGGCAGATTTCTGAGTTCAAGGCCAGCCTGCTCTACAGAGTGAGTTCCAGGACAGCCAATGCTATACAGAGAAAAACCCTGTCTTGAAAAATAAAACAAATAAAAAAAAAAGACTGATTCCATAGTATTTGATAAAGTGTTTTAGCTCTTTCAAAAGTATGCAGCACGTACTATTGATCAACACACAATTATTTTACCCAGGAGCAAAATACATATGGCTTTCCTCTTAACCATTTCAGTTCACATCCCTTCAAATTAGGAAAGTTAGTATTTAAGAAAGTGATATCTATGCCCAATGCACACCAGGATCACGTATTCTCTACAGTTGACGTTTGGAAGCAAGAAACATGGTTAACCTGGCTTTCTACTCTAAGTTCTTTGAAATCCGGGATGTGATGTTACCATGTTCGATTCCCCTATCACTCATGGGTCTGTCAGATCCACTCTCTACCTGTGTGCTTTACATGTAGGGGTCCGATCCTTCATTTGCTGTCTGTGGCATTTTTCAGACTAGGGTTAGAGCTATGGACTGGAGAAGACTGTTCTTTTCTTATTGCCTGTGAATCATAACCTCAAAATTATGAAGAAGAATCTAAGTGAGAGCATTTATCAACATGTGTTATGGAGAAGAAAGTTAAAATCCCCTACAGAAAACAATACTTAAGAGTAGCAATTTACCTGCACTAAGGATGATGTCTGGGCTACGGATTCTTACCAGTGGAATTTGAAAGAATAATTCCCAGACACGAATTCCCTACATCTGCTATGTATCTATGTGGGAAAACTGCTAATTAAGATCGAAGTCGGCCATGGACCAGATAGACTTCTGAGCCCTCCCTTTCTTAGTGGATTTTCTCCTTCTCTGAAATTCCCTGGGATATTCTAAGTCCACACATATGCCTTTCCCTGAGGAATGTCACTTTGTCTCAATTAGTTTACAGGATCAACTTCCTTTCTCCTGACAAAACTTCAGTCAGAACCTGAGATTCCTGAAATGCCGCTCTATGTTAATGAGGCATTCTACATACCCTAAAGCCCCCAAAGAATGCACTTTGCCCATCCTGGATGTCCCTACCCTCAGTCCCCTAAAATTTTATAAGCCTTCAATCATCCTAAGTAAAGTTGATCTGCCTATTGATAAGCAGTTCTGATGTGGTTTATTGATCGAATGTACTCATAGGTCTACCGAACCCCCTGTTCGTATTTTCTGCTCCCACTGACCTCCTGGATTGGATTAGCTAAGGAGCCAGGAAAGGGGAAAACCCACACACCTGCTGTTCTACAAATTCACAATAACTGAATGCTGCTTATATGCCTCTTTCTGGAGATGATGCAGAACCCTGCCCAGGGGCTCATTTTGGTAAGGGCTCTCCCACAGATTCTACAATCCATGACTAATCCACTTTCTTGTAATTCACATGAAGTCAAAGTGATGCAAAACATAAATCTAGATTAAAGACATACACTTCTAGTCTTCAGTCTGTTCAGATGTGATAAAAGTAGGGTGTGTTCTTTGTCCTTTTAGGCCTAATTATATAAGCTAGGAAGAATTTCAAGGCACAGATGGCTTTAATTTGGTGTTGACAGTAGGTCTCCAATCATCCTGGATAATGCCTATTGAAAAGAAGAAAGAAAAAGTCACACATATGATGGAAGGATTTTACATAAGTATATAAATAGCCTTTTTTATTTTATTTCATATATATGATGAGTACAGTGTAGCTGTCTTCAGACACACCAGAAGAGTGCATTAGATCCCATTACAGATGGTTGTGAGCCACCATGTGGTTGCTGGGAATTGAACTCAGGACCTCTGAGCAAGCAGTCAGTGCTCTTAACCACTGAGCCATCTCTCCAGCCCCATAAATAGGCATTTTTTTTTATTTGATGAATTATAGGCAATTTCAGAATGTGTCCGTATGTACAGGTTATGTGCATAATATTACATGAAATTTCTTGGATTTATCAATATTATCAATTAAAATTACTTTTAAAATGAGAGATGCTGCAATAAATATTTTGAAAGGCAAAGAAAACATTGGAAAGGGTGCGACTTCAATAGATGAACTGGACACATTTTGAAACACAGAAAAAATGGCTTTAGGCATAGATATATAAAAAAGCATTTGTGAAGATAGATCAAGTCAGTAAGTTCAATGTATGATTAAGCGTGAAGTTAGGCAATCAGGGAGAAAGACTGGACTGAGCAATGCAGAAGGGAAAGTATTCAATAGGGAGAGATTGGAGTGAGAAATCCTGCTGGGGAGACCTGGTAGCAAAGGACTGAGAACAGAAAGGTCTACTGGGAGACTACTAGAAGTTGACTTTGAAAAGCAAACATTTTAAAAACTGAGACAATGAATAAACTTTCAACAACAGATTTTCCTGGTTTGATAACTGTTCTAGGCACATAAAAGTTGCTTTTATCTTTCTATTTTTCAATATTGAGAAAGTAGGAATGAGCAAACACAGTCCAAAAGTACAAAAGCAAACATTTTCTTAGACCACTTCACTGCTCTGCAAATGTTTTTTTCTTTTTTTCCTCTCCTTGCCCCTCCTCCTGCTCCTCCTCTTCTTCTTCTGCCTCTTCTTCTTTCCTCTTTTTTGTTTTTAGGTATTTTGAAATTGGACCATAGGAGCAGGTAATCCTTCAACCAACACACAGTTTCATATGTTGTAAAATCACAGCCCTCACTAGAAGTTGTAAAAAGGCAGCTAATACATTTATGAGACAGATCCGCCATACAATTCCTCAGATTATACTTTGATTTGCTCACCTCTTAACACCCACCCTGAGAATTGACACAGTAAAGTTGTGTACTATTAATTAGTAAATGGCTTATGCAAAGTGAGTCTTTCTGGATTCAATCTTGCTGGTTCACACTGGTCACCTTGCCCTAAAAGCAATGATGATGATGTTTTTTCAATGCTGCATCACACTGTGGGAGTGCTAGGAAGCTGCCCACAGGGAATACTACTTGACTTCAGAAGACGCAAGCCCTGTCATTTCTGCTTTGAAAACTTTCACATTCATTGGTGGTGGCCTCATGGTCTGCAATAATTTAAGTCCTGCACATCCCATTTATGTGACAAACTCCCACTGTTTTAGGAGAATTTCAAGCACAGTTGTGACAGGTGGCGGTGTAATTCAAACAAGCTGTGATAGTGTTCAGGTCAAACAATACAGACTTAACTTTCTTAGTGTTTCCTTTGACACAGATGTTGCTTGCCTTTTTATTGCCTAAGCTTCACCTGTAGAATCTATTTTAATTTATTAGGCATAAGTATACCTTGAGGCACCTGCGATGGGGAGAGTTAACTGTTTACTTTGTATTACCAAAACTTAAAGTCCATAAAAGATCTAGCTTAATAATTTATTAATTACTTTTTCTTGAAGCAATATTCAAACAACCCCTTATCTTTTCGACCATACAGTTTAGAAGCTGATACAGATAACAAAGGTAATTCGTACTTGGTAGGTCAACCGGGATTACAGGGAATTTGTGTACACTAGTATATAGAATGGTTAGAATGTACTGTTGACTAACATGTCTGTATTCATTTCTTTTCTGTTGCCATGGCAGTATATATGACAGAAAAATCTTATGGAAGGAAACACTTGTGCCTCAGACTACGTTGAGAGGGTCATATGGGCACAGTTATTGATGTGTTAGTAGACCATGAAAGAAAGAGTATGAATGAAATTAGAGGCAAGTTAACTTTAAGCCTAATTCCTATTAACATACACTGATGAATCAGGACCCATCTTGTCTTGGCCCCACCGATAACAGAAATAGAACCACAAGTCAGAGAGTATACTTTGACAAATGTACACTTCAAAGTCTGACCTTAACAATGTCTTTTCCATTCTAAGAAACAATTTTATTTTTAATTATTTGTGTGTGTGTCTGTGTGTAGTCTATATGTGTTTGATGCATGTATGATTTGTGTGGATATGTTGGGTATGTGAACTGTTCTACATATTTGTGGAGAAGGTGTCAGGTGTCCTCTGCGACTTTCTGCCTTATTCTTGAGTAAGATCTCTTCCTGAATCCTGAACCTGGGATTCCTTTTTCCCTAAGGTGTCTTCATCTCCCACACACTGAGGTTACAGATGTGTCAAAGAGCAAGCTTGACTTGCTATGTGCATGGTGAGATTTGAATTCAAATCTTTTTGGTAGAGCAGCAAGTTCCCTTATCAATGGAGACATTTCTCTAAGCTTCTGTGTAGATTTTGAAATGGTTGCAAATAGGAATATTGGTTAAATAGTATAATCTGTGAAAGGAAGATAATTTGATTTACTTATATTAGTTTACTTACTATTTTATCCTATAACTGCACTTGTAAGAATGGATAGGAAGAGAAAGTGACTCAGAGGAATGTCAAAGTTTAGGATAGCCTACTCATGTTTTCCCAAGACTACCTGAATTTTAGCCCTGAAAGCCCATTTGAGAGAAATCGAAGTCCTAGATAAACTGAAGTGTTTGATCACAGTCTCTCTGCTCTGCTTTTACACATCCATTAATAGTCTAACCAAAGCAAAGCTGCCTTATTGGATCAATGGTCATTCAGTCAAACTAAATTTTGTTTTTGAGTTCTACACTGTGCATGGGTTGAGCATATGCTATGATACCCATTTGCTGAGACCCTTTGAAGCATCAGTTCAAAGAGACATTGGCCTTTCTCAAGCATAATGTGGAAGCTATTTTTCACCCCGAGAAATTCAAATCTGCAAATGAGTGACCTAGAGGAAAAACTAATGAGTCTGAGAGAAGGTAACTGCCAAATTGCTCGACAGCATGCTAGAAGGCTGCTTAACGAGAAAATACTGTGAGTCCTTGCTGAGCCAACTTATCAGGACTTTAAATAATGAAAGTGCCTAAAGACAGCTTTCTGGGGCTGATACAGCAAAGCATCCTCAGTAGGAGCAGTGTGTGCTATTTTTCAGTGCCAGGCTTAAGGAAGAGGATTCTAAATACAGCAAGAAAAATCAGTGTGTGTCAGTGGGGTAAGGCATGTAGCTCCTTAAGTCCTACCTTCAAGTTGAAGCCAAGAGGAAACTTTCTGGGAAAGTTACTGGTTGACCCAAGGAGCTTCAGAAATTCTGGAGAATGAAAATTGGTTTTGCATTAATTTTAGCACAGCAGTTGTCAGAAAGAGCTAACATAGTAGAGTGTAGTAAACTCAGTGGTTCAGACTATCCAAGATACAAACAAATTATGAGAGAGACATGTAAGGACATTGCTCCTTAGATGATTAATTCAGTCACTTAAAAAAAAAAATCCCAGTGGCAAAATAGATTAAGACCATTTGGTTCAAGGGAGTGGGATGTAAAAAGCAGTACCATTCAACAAGCTTGAAAGTATCTACTCCAGACTCCTCTGTCCCAATGCATAATAGCATTGCTTCTTTGAAGATTAATAAGGCACAAAAATGCAATAGGAATTCACCTTTCTATATATAAAGACAATATTCCCATGAAAATAATATAAAGAACTGAAGAAAACTTCATTTCAAGGTACTTAGGGTAAATAAATTAAAAAATAAATTTAAAAAAAACAGTGTATTTATTCAAGACTCTGTTGTCGGAGAAGATTTGATTAAACTTCTGGGCTTCAAAATGAGAAACTATCTAAAATAGACCAAGAGTATAATAAATACACCCTACAAAGGGATTAACAAGCCACCCCAGTTTTGCTAAGCCATACCTCTAAGGGCTTCTTCAAAATTAATTCTCAATAGAATTGTTTTTATAATCACTTTGCCATGATTGCACAAACATACTCCAGTAAGATAATGTACTGCCTTTCCTTTTGCACATGATCAGAAGGAATTTGTATTGACCTCAGAAGTTCCTCACTCCAGTGGCTATGTTGATCCTTCTGAATTTTAGCCTGTTTTCTGGCATTGTGGTTCTGATAATTAGAAAGATGTTGCTGAAAAAAAAAAAACCTATTAATTCTATTCAGATTTTACTATTAAAAAGTAAAAAAAAAATCTGAATTTATATTGTAAAATTACTTAAGAGCAATAGTGATCTCTAGATATGATTTTGTGTAGGTAAATTCACCCCTCTTACTGATGCATTATTTTCACTGACTTCTCTTGTAATTTTGTTGTACAGGGTTTGGCACTTCATAGGAAAGACATCTCACACTTTGTGATTATCAAAGGATACAACTGTGAGCTGCATCAGAAGTCCAAGGAAAAATGTTGAATTTTAATAAGAGCTGTAAAATCTAACCACTTTAAGTGTAATTGTCATGATTTTTAAACATAGACATGGACATCCAAGGACATTTTCAACTGGCATAATAGACATCCAAAGAACACAAGTCATGCACTAGGTGGGCGAAAAGGCAGCATTAGCTTTCTACCACTTATGGATATTGTAGAGCTTAGTATAAGTTTTAGCTTACCTGTCATAGGTTTATACACTACTCTGTGTAAGCAAACGGAGATGGCACAATGCCAAACAACTCTTGAGACTATGATAAGTTGAAAATAAGTACAAGTCTACAATTTTCTAGGAATGTTATTATTGTGTACATAAACATTTTGTTGTTGTCTTTCTTGTTCTTTTAAGGCATGAATTCCAGGCTAGCCTTATGTTTATTATATAGCTGAGGCTGGCTTTCCGTCTTCTTTCCTTCTAAGAAGGCTAGGGTTACAGCTATATAACCTTTACTCATTTTATGTAGAGATGGGATGAAACTCAGGGATGCATACATGCTAGGTAAGCCTTTAGCTAAGAAGCTATAGCTCCAGGCCACATAGTAATAAATAAAGTACAATTGCACACACACACACACACACACACACACACACACACACATATATATATATATATACATATATAATATACATACACATATGCCTAGTTCATGCATAGTTAAATAATTTTCTCATTGATGAAATAATAAATGCATACCATAAATGACAATTTCCAGGAAGTTTCAGTGGGATTCTTTTAAAGGAAAAAAACCCCTCAACATGTGCTGAGGAAGCTACGTGACAGATGAATTTATCTAAATCACCTATGCCCTCTGCACATTTATGCACGCACCTGGAACATACACAATGAAGATGTTTTGAGAAAAATCAGCAGTCATTTAAAATTACTTAGGTCGATACAAAATATTTAATAGGCCTCTTTATGTATTTACTTTTATTAAGTTGTCAAAAATTATTGGGAATTTCATCCTGTTCATAACTATCAGAATATTTCATGGTCACAATGATTAGACCCTCCTAAAAGTCTATACTTCCTTTCTTCTTAACCAAGTATTTTGACATTTCAAAATTAAAAAAAAAAATTGTTTGCCAGATTGCCCTAGGTCTGAGCTAAACATAAAAATATGTTCAAAATACAATAAATTGGTACTGATAAATAGCACATGCTAAAGAACAGTCTGCCATGGATCACCACCGGCATCCACTCACTTCCAGTTCATATGCCATGATTAATTGGCAGGACTCACTAACACACACATATTTTGGATCTGCCTTATATCATTGAGGATGATCTTTTCTAGTTCATTCCATTTGCCTGTACATTCCAAGGCTGAGTAATACTTTATTGTGTAAATGTACTACATGTTCTTAATTCTTTGGTTGTTGGGCATCTAGGTTGTTTCTAGTTTCTTTCTATTATGAATAAAACTGTTATGAATATGGGTGAGCAAGTGTCCTTATGTATACTGGGCATCTTTTGGGTATATGCCCAGGAAAATCGATTTCCAAATGGGTTGTACAAGTTTGCACTTCAATCAGTAATGACCAAGTATCCCTTTTGCCCAACATCTTTGCCAGCATGAGTTATAGCTTGATTTTTTTGGTGTTTGTCATTCTCACCTGTGTAAGGTGATTTTGTGTTTTAATGGGATTTCTTTTTGTGCAAATATGTATTTCTTCATCTTTATGTTTCCATATTTGTTGTTGTTTATGTTTTTCACCTTGTTTTTTATTTTATTTTTATTAAATTATTTTATTTATTTACATTCCAAATACTGTTCCCCTTCCTGGTTCGCCTTCCTACAGTTCTTCACCAAATTCCACCTCTGCTTTTTTCCCACCCAACACAAATTAAATGAAGAGAAGCTTGAAGTAATCTCACTCAAATCAGGGACAAGACAAAGCTGCCCTCTCTCTCCCTACCAACTCAATATAGTACTTGAAGTTCTAGCTAGAGAAATTAGACAACAAATGTATAGGTCCTTGGGTTAGTGGTTTAGTCTCTTTGAGTCCCACCAGCCAAGATTAGATAGCTCTATAGGTCTTTTTGTGGTGTCCTGTCTGTAAGTATCATTAATAAGCTCCACACACATATTAGTAGATGTACAGCTTGGGCTTATTGTATGTATTTTAACAATTACAGCAAGAGCGTTCTGTGACTTGGACTCTGTTTCCTGCCTTCATACCCTTTACTTTAGTTGGGCTGTCTTGCTCTTAGTCCTGGTGCTACTTATGTAATAAGGCAGGTTGGTACTCAGGGCTGGGTGCCTCTCTTTTCTCTCATTTTCTGAGTAGAAGGGAATGGGCAATGGGAAAAGCAAGGTAGTAGGACGGGACTAGGAATAGAGGAGGGAGGGGGCTGCAATCAGAATGTTAAATAAATAAATAAATAAATAAATAAATATATGTTCAACAAACCAACTTAAAATTAGTGGCTGAAACAACTATTATAGTATTACTTCTCAAACGTTTGAAGGATTGAGAAGTTAGGATCTAGGTAGCTTCTGCTCCATTTATATTTAGAAGGTAAACCTCCCTGGAAAAAGGGTAATGCCACGGATGATTAAAAAGCTGTTTTCTGTCTTTTATATAACTTTGAGTTTTTTTATGTGGTCACTTTGAATGAACAAATCAGTGTTTCCCCCTTAAGAAATGCTGGTAATAAATACCACTAGAAACTATCTTACCAATATGCATGCAAAATTAAGATCAGGTCAAAAAAGTTTACTAAATACATTTTTGGTAAGCAGGGTTTGCCAATATTGAGTTATTCATCACCGGTAGCCAATGGTAGTTGGCAGAAAACTACTTATTGGAGAGAGTGAGTTCTGGATTTGGACCTGCCTGGCTCAACCTAATTTCTTTATCTAGATGCAACTTCACCTTTTAAATTTTTTTAGAGCTCCCAACTAAAGTTTTGAAGTTTATCTTTGCCTGCCATACAAAGACATATGGCTATAATCAAATATGTACATTTACAAATTTGAAAGTTACTCCTACAAGAAACAAGCATTAGTTTCTTTGATTGAGTATGTCATTTATTGCTAATACCTTTCCCACCAAATTTAGTACTAACTGGTTTACCTTCTATCTGTGCAAAACAACTATCCATTTTCTTTAGATTAAGCTCTTCACTTGTTGAATCAAATATTCTGGATAGCCTCTGAGCTGGGATCATCACTCCTTCTGTGCCCTTTAATAGAGTCTTGATATAAATGTGATGAGGAGTTCCAGGAGGGAAGCAACACCTTTAATTGAGTGTGATAATCCACATTATCAGCCAGTGCTTCCAAAATCATAGCATGGATTGCATGCAAGTCAAATGCTTTACCCTGTCCTAAAATGAGTAACTATATTTTGGGACTACAGTACTCTCTGTATCATTTTATACTTTTAAGCCATTACCAAGAGAGTTCTGTATAAGCTATGATTTTGAGAATATTCCTCATTCTAGAATACATTTCTAGTTGTCTAATTTAGAGTTAAAAATAATAACCTTCTTAGATAAAGGAAAATTTCTTGTCTCTTCATTATGAATAAAGTGGGAAAAGTGATAGATTTTAAAGAAAGGACTAGAAATGCTACACATCCTGTCTCTCTTTGGCATAAATAACATTGGCACAGTAAGTAACAAAGATTGGAGGTATGCAAACATATAAACTTCGGGCTGCCCATTGAGAGAAGAATAATGAGTAGTGAGAAGTAGCTAGAGATTCTGATATTATTCAGGTAAAAAAGTAAGGTGGGTTTTTTTTTTTTGTTTTAGACACTAATAGTCATTCTAAAATGAAGTTGAAATAATGATCATATGAATAATTATAGGATCTAGGCACACAAAGATGAATTTATAAAAGGGATTGAAAAGAATTTCTTGTTAAAAGTATTTCAGTGTTTATAAATATAAGATATTTTCATATTTTATTTAAATATAAAACCAGAGCATATTCTGTAATTTTTAAGAAACATCATATAGTAAAGATATTTTGAAATTTCGTAGAAACAGTCATTAATATGTGATATTTTGTTCTGACATTTCTCATATATGTCAAAGCTAAAGGCTATAAGAGATAATGCTTGACAGTGTTGTCTTAGTAAAGGTTTCATTACTGTGAGAAGATACCATGACCAAAGCAGCTCTTATAAAGGCAAACACTTAATGAGAGCTGGCTTACAATTTTAGGGGCTCAGTGAATTATCATCTTGGAAGGATGCATGGTAGCTGGCAGGAAGACATAATTCTAGAGAAGGAGCTGAGGGTTCTCTATCTGTATGTGAAGGCATACAGAAGGAGGCTATCTTCTGTAGGCAACTAGGAGGAGGCTCTCATCTGTACTAGGCAAAGCCTGAGCATGAGACTCCAAAGCCCATCCTCACAGTAACACACTTTCTCCAAAAAAGCCACGCCTACTCTAGCAAGGCCACATTACCTAATAGTACTACTTCCTGGGCCAAGCATTCAAGCCACCACTAGAGTGTAATCATGAAGCAAGAAGATAGCAAGAAATTGTGACACATTATAGGACATCATGATTAATGAACTTTTCAAGTTCACAATACAAATGAAATGTGGATATTTAATGTGATTTAAACTATACATTGATGAAGTACCAGCTATTATAGGCTAAAAGGTCATCTTACAGTGAAAAAAAAAAGAGGTACATTTCTGTTTATAATTAAGCCTCTCTTTCTCTGGGAGTAGGCTATGCTCCACCTCCCATTTATAAAATTTCCTATTCCAGGAAATGACAACTGTGGCTGTTTGAATAGATATGGCCCTGATGGATTCATTATTTGAATGCTTAGGTATAACTCTTAGGAGCTATGGTCTTATTGGAGGATATCTGGCCTTGTTACAGGAAGTATGTCACAGTGGAGATGGGCTTTGTTACCTTGAATGTATAAGTTATGTTCAGTATGAGATATATCCAATCTCCCCATTGCTGCTAGTGTATCAAGATGTAGAACTCTTACCTACTTCTTCAGCATTATATCTGCCTGGAAGCTGCCATACTTACTACCTTGATGGCAATGGACTAAACCTCTGAAATTGTAAGGTAGCCTTGAATGGAATGTTTTATTTTTCTAAGAGCTGTCTTATCATGGTGTCTGTTCACAGCAATAAACCTCTGAGATGTCAACCCTATCTTTTTTTTTCAAACTCTTATTACCATCTCTCAACACTATCTCTGTTTCAAAAGGTTGTTATGACTATTTTGTTACTACTACCTTGCAGTCCTGTCTTTGTTTCAGAAGGTTGTTATGACTAACTTGTTATGCTTTTGCTCTGCATCTGAAATCCCTCCTAAATGGTCCACCAAATCCCACATTTGGAAACCTCCCTTTCCCTGAGCTTTAAGAACCTAGTCTTCTTCTCATCCAATGCTGAGCTTTTGAGTCCTATGTTAGTGGGAAGCAGGTCATGTACATAAATAAAAAATGCTTGATTAAATTATGCTTCCTTTAATTAATTTGGCCATGAAGATTGGAGTCATTGGTCTTTCTTCTCCCATCATTGTGATTAACAATATAAATATTTCCTAATTTTAAATATTTGTATCACTATGGCACATGATTGAGAGAAAAATCACCAGTCTTCTGTAGTAATGACTAGGGTCATGAGTATGATACGGATACACAGAATGGCTTCTAATTTTATGAAAATCTATAGCTTTAATGTTTAATGATGATGTTATTCCATCAATGAGAACATTTTTCAGTTAATGAGAGGTAGTCAATTGAAACATCCAATGTTGAAAATTGTATGGAATGAGAAATTCATGTAATATGCAAGAAGTATAACTTTGTAAATTTTATAGAACCACACAAAAAAATATATACTAAAATCCCTATAATACTCAAAGCATTTAGATGATCAATCAAAACTCCTTGGGAGTTATGAAAATGAACAAAATTGTGCAAGCTTATAAAAACATGTTCATAATTATGTTCATCAAGAGATTTTTGGCAGGCACCACTTATTGAAAATTTCTAATACTTGCATAAAGAGGTTTACATAAATGACACACAGATAGATATACAAAAGTAATTAAAACCTATACTCTCCATGCATAATTTCATATATATAAATAATAAAAATGGTATTTTAACAAAAAATTAAAATGACTTACATAATGTATATACATACATAGCTACTCACCTACTTTGAAAATTAAATATTTAGTGTTTATATATGCTTCCTCTAAGGTGATAATTATTTGAAAAAGTTTGAAGATTAAAGAAAATAATTTAATCAAATTATTTAAACAAAATCATGTAAAAATTACTCTTGTTATGAATTATCTGCTAAACATGATTACTTATATAATTAGGAATGATTATACAGGAGATGTTTTGATGTATTTGAGAGCTTTATGGATATCATACTTAATTATATATGATAAATTTATCTCTGAATTTACTCACTTTAAAAATGTAGGAATCAAATTTCTACATTCATTAATATTATATGAGCTATGTGCTTTCATGTTTCTTTTTAGAAAAAAGTGTTCAACTACTACTATGTACATGTATTAATCTGTGAGGTTGTTTGTGTATCTGTGTATGTACATGCATACACACATAGAAACATCAAATATCATGTGCATTTATTTTTATCTATGTGCCGAGGCTGCTTTGCCTATCATTGACTACTGTGGCTAAAGTTAATTGATATGAAATTATTTTTTGCTACCCATCTTCAACTTGAAATATGCCAGGTATGCCATCTAGCTAAGCAAAAGCTTGATAACCTAATGTAACAGGCTTGAACATCAAAACTCAGCTAAAATTCTTTTATGTGACAATTGGCTCCTAAATGTCTGCTGGGCAGATGGTGTTAGTTTTAAAAGAGAGACATAGTTTGCCTGGAGAATTTCAGAGAAATCTGGGCATCATTCTGAGATTCTAGTAAAGGAGAAAGGTGTCATTTCCTTGACAGCCCCAGCGGTTTCAGCGTTCCTGTTTGCATGACAGATGCCATGAACAGATTGACGTGTAAAGAAAGGTGAGGTACAAGAAAAGCATGCATTAGAACTCATTAGCAGGAGTTAGACAAGCTCTGCAGGGAACCTCTCAGAAGCATTTTGATGTATAGGGAGTATTTAACATTCTTAATAAATGTGCTTTTTAATATGCTGCAGTTAGATTTACCTATGTAGCGCTTGTCTAAGTGGGAAAGAAAAATACCACAGTTCACTGATAAGCAAACTTTCATGAATACAGAGCAGAAATTATTCAATCTCCCATACAATTTTCCACACCCAACATGCCTTGCTGTTTCCCTTATTCTCTTTTCACTTGGAGGGGAAGAAAAAAACCCAAGTAATCCTCTACTACTTACTACTATTAAAAAACAGCACAGAACATCAAAGAAATAACATTATATAACAATAGTGTTTTTCTATTTAAAACACATTTTCTTTTGTTTTATTTCTTTCTACAATGTGAAATCTAAAGATTTCTGGTGCTATTAGAAAAACAAAATAACACACTTTGCAAAGGTTATTCTGTAATTGACCAAGGTTATTTGAAAGAGCATTTTTGTTACTTGAGGAAGGAATATGGTCTGTTTGTCCACTAATAATCTGGATATAGCTTTCTCCTTTTGAGATTTATTTATTTCTGTTTTCTAAGCAGTGAATGTTATGTGTTTTATTCATAATCTCAACCAAGTTCCTCAATACTTGGTGATAGTCTGATATCACTCATAATAAACACTGTTTGAAGATAATGAAAACCTAAAAGGGAATTTGATGCTCTCTATTCAAGTGTTATGTTAAGAAAGGGCCATGAGGCAGTAGTCTCTGTAAATCATGAAGAACTATTGGAAAAGGCTGGCTGCATTGCCCACAAGCAAAATGCCAAGGCTACCATGTCTGAATTGCCATCAAGTATGCCCCGTTACACACACACACACAAACACACACACACACACACACACACACACACACACACACACACACACACATATATGCAAAAGCACATGCACACATGCAAAAACACACAGAAGCTTTCACAAAAACTTTCCACAGATTGTCTATAGAAATGCAGCAGTAAACAATCTTTGCCTATTCTAAGGTAAATGTTAATGCACATTAACAGAGGATATACTGATTTTCATCAACTTTCTTTTCAACTAGCTTCCACTCTGAATATTTCTCTCTGCAGTGAAGGAAATGGAAACTAAGGAGAGCATGTTTGTTTATGCTTCTTTATCATCTCCTAACATCATGCTGCTCTCCTAACACCCAGGCAATGGATGTGTCAGTTCTTAGTCAGGATGTCAACATGTAGCCTCCAATCCAAAGCTGTCTTGTAAGTATCTCCTCACTTAGTTCTTCTTATCTGAGGTTGTTTATAATCCTGCATCCTGTGTTCACAGTTTTCATAACTATGAATGATACTGTTGACTTCCACACAACCAAACCTGCTTTTGTATCTGAGAGTCATCTCACCTAGATGAAACATGGTAAAATGTCTCATTGCTGTTATTTGCCAAATGCCTGTTTCTTTGTGCATTTTGGACATGTGTTCTTTGCTGAACTCCTAAGTGCAGAAGTGTCTTCTCCAAAGATCCAAGCTATTTTTTTCACCATCACTAAGTGCTGACCAACCTAAACATTGATCAACTTTAGTCATATTATTATAAACTCTTCTAATTATATGTACTGAATTTGTTTATGTAAATGTTTTACCATCTTCCTGCTTCATTTTATTGTCTTAATCTCTGACACATATATTGAAGCCATCCCAATAAATTGACCCCTGAGATTTTCTTTGTGTTTCCATTGATCATTTTCTTGATAGCTTCATTGTTGCGGGAATTAAATAAAATGAATCCACCCTGCAAACTTGCTTTCCCCTTGGGCCACGTTTTTGAGCTGTTACCATTACTAAACTCTGGCGGGTTTTTGTTGTACTCGCCCAGCAAGCTACATCGCAAGCAACTCTTTACACACTCCCACAATCATTCATCTAAATAAGGCAAATTACCCGGTAAGCAAAGCATGACTCTTAAGGCCTTAATATTCAATCAGATTTATATAATAATAAAATCACAATCTACAAGATGCCAATACAATAATTTCAGAACCAAGTAATAAGGACAATATTCTAAACCAATTAATCTATTTTGTAAGAACTTTTGTTTGGTTGTCTAACCTCTTGAGGTCTGGTTCGCCCTCACCGTCTGCATCCATGACAATGACAGTTTGCTCCAGCTCCTGACCCTTCTCCTCCTCCAACTCTAGCTCTGCCTCTCTATTCCTGTCCAATCACAGGCCTGTCACTGTCGTAATGTGATTGGACAGAGAAAATGCTACAGCACCTCATTTCTTATTGGAATTTCCAGTTATAGTCCCATTGTTTGATAACGTTTATCTGAGGCAATGACCCTATATTGTGACAAATTCTGGTCATATATTTGGACAGTTTTGTCTGGATGTCAATGACCATGCATTCTGGTGTCACAAAAAGGTAATTCCAATTCACTATGTCTCACAATATTGACCAACTGTTGCTAACCAACTGAATTATTTAATGCAGTAGCCTTTTATTTTATTCATATTTTGTTGCTATAGAATTCACTATGACAAGCAATCTTGTCTCTTACAAAGACCCAGATCCTCTAAAATTAACAGTAAGTGCCACCAAGCCCATGCCTTAGCATCTCTTCTAACCTGTCAGCCAGAGCTTTTTAATCTGAATGTACAGACATAAGGTTATCTAATGACTCATGAAATTTACAAGTCTGGGCAGTGATTCTCAACATTTAGTATACATGAGGATCTCCAACATGTCTTATTAAAATGAAAATTGTTGTGTACCATTCCACAGTTTCTTATTCAATAGATGTGGAATAGGAACTAATAATTTGATTTTGTAACAAATTCCCAGGAGTAGAGTTTACACTTTATTAATCACTAGTCTAAGAATATAATTTTCTTCAAACATGTTTTCACAAGGATTCAGTGATACCATAGGAGAACATTGACATCCCATTTTTTTCTTTCCCTTTCTTCTGTTTCAATTTATTTTTCATGTAGTGTCTTATCTTGAGAGGAAAAAATGATACCAATAACATCAGGATTAAATACCCCTTTAAACCTATGAAGGCTCAAGGATAACATTCCTCATACTTGGACCCTTGAAAAATACATTGAGAGTACTTAGCAAGATGAGTATTGGTATATTATTAAGAAATAAGTTGAAGGC
>JADRCD010192723.1:0-10674 GCA_019843815.1 Montemys delectorum | reverse complement strand
TGAGGACGCCTCAGTCCCACTTGGGAGAGAGAAGAAAGCAATCACAAGTGGGGAGGAGGGAGGAAGCTGGGAGAGGAAGTCATATCTGTACTTTTAAGTCATGAGTTTTCATTTCTTCCTAGCTTGTTCATACTGTGGAAAGGCTAGTGTAATCTTTCTAGGATAGATTGACTTTTTTTTTGAAGCTGTACTTGCCTACAAGTATGTCTGTTACAATGAGATTCACTTGATATAGAAAGGTACAACTTTCAATACTGAGAAATTTGATATGGAAAGCAGTAATAACACTTTGGATGAAAGGTTTCACAAGAGCCTACTGAGTCTCCCATGTCTAGTTTGGTTGACATTTTAAGTTCAGGACTCTGTCCTTCCTCTTACATGTTCAGATAATCTATCTCATTTCCAAGCCTTCAACCTTCAGCCTCTACTTTCTTAGTGTTCATGACGTGCATTAAACAAAACTGTTAACATAAATTTGTGGAGAAATATAGTTGTTTTTATAAGCATATCTATTAAGTACATACAAATATAATAAAAATACTAAACTACCTAGAACACATGTACATACCATTACTCTTATAGGTGTAGCTCAAAACAACAATGGTCTGATTGTAACAGGCAGAGACATCTTCATTTCTCAATGCAGTTAAATTATTTTTACATTAAACTCTAGTGTGTGAAATTGGGTGTTTTAAACATCAATGTACACATTTCAGTTAAATAACACTTTATTGTTAAAATGCTCATGGTAATCTAAGCCTTCAGTAGGTCCTAATCTTTTGGTTTATGGAGGACCTTGCTTCTATACTTAGTGTGACTGCTAAGAAGGTCAGTGTTTGCTACAAATAGTTATAACATTTTCTTAAGCCAAAAGATCAATGATGTGTGTATATTGGTTGACTTTCACTGAATGAACAAAAAAGCAAGAAGGCACATTTAAGGCAAGTGTATACTGTTCCCAGGACAATGAACTCTTACACTTTTAGAAGACTGACTACTTTTCAGCTTCCACTGAGTAGGAACTGAAACATTCATATTCTTTTCATGAATCTTTTTCAATCAACAGCAATAAAATCCTTTGGTAAAGGACTTATCAACTTTTTACATAAAAAAAGAACAGACAGAATTATTTTTCTAGGTTAGAAGGTTGCATGTAGCAAGTCTCGAGCGTTATCGAAAATTATCACCAGTGCCTCACAGATATCTACTCTCTAAGCTATTAAAATCTATTTCCTAATGATAATGTTGAGTTATTATTTACTATTGTTAATCTGGGCTGGTCTTACCTCCTATTGGCCAGCCCTCAGGGCCATGCTTTCTTGCTTTCTTGACTCCTATTAACCTATGGTATCTTTCTCCTCTCTTCACGTTCTCTCTTTCTTCTCTCACCTCCCTAACTTGTGATAGCTGTATTGTTTATGCATCCTTTTGGTCTTGGCTCCATAATTTCTCTTTTATTTTTTTTTTTTTTTTTTTTTTTGGTGTTTTGAGACAGGATTTATCTATGTAGCCCTGGCTGTCCTGGAACTCACTGTGTAGACCAGGCTGGCCTCAAACTCAGTATTCCTCTTGCTCTGCCTCCCAAGTGCTGGGATTAAAGGTGTATGCCACTACTGCCTGGCTTACTGTGTAGGCCGGGCTGGCCTTGAATTTATAATCCTCCCTCCTCTGTCTCCTCCTTCAGCGCGAGCCACCACAATCTGCGTGATTTTCTTCAATAGTCTCTGTCTTTTGTAAAGAGAAATTTCATTGATGAGGGTGAGGATTACAGTTATTTGTGGGTTGAAGAACAAATATTTAGACTATAGTTAGGAGTTATGCTGAGTTCATAAAGTGGCAATTGTAGACGCGCTTTCAAGACTTCACTAGCCCTGAATTATCTGTTTAGTTTTCTCCAGGCATGATTTCTGGTTTTATGAATGGGTGTTAAATCCATTTAGAGAGCTCTTGGTTACTGCCAAGGTATTCATGCTACTATTACACACTTCAGCTTACCATGCCTTGCTGGTCATTGTTGTGGTTACCTGGGTAAACCTTTTGGTTTATTCTTTTCCTGGTAAGGTTCCTTGCTGCTATTTGGTCCTCCAGGAGGAAATATTAAGGAAAGTTCCAGACCAGGGACCTTTGAACCTGGTACCTGAAGTTTGTAGTGTCTTTAGCAATTAGGGACTTATATTTTCTACTTCTTAGTGGAGAACATTAAGGGCAATAGAAATAATTTGTAGTGCTCTGGGAGTCTTTTGGACATCTCTGTGTTTTTTTAATTCTTTTTGTTTATTTTTCAAGGAGATAATTTCTATTTTAAAGTGATAACAAACCCTGTTCTGAAATAGTTGTTTATGGGTATCATTCATTTATTTCTAGGTTATGTGCTTTTGGTATGAGGAAATTAAAGAAGTCATAGTATTTCTCTTGGATGAGAAAATGTCAAGGGAGAAAAAGTATGTAGGCATTACTATCTGAATGGAAAAGACAGTGTTGTGTGTGACTGGACTAGTGAAAAGCAGACATGGGAATCAAGGATGGCAAAAAGAATGAACATCTCACTCTTCTGTTCAGAAGGTGACACTTTGAAAGGGAAAAGGAAGGTCTATGGACACAGGAACATGCTCCTATTCTTTGGGGGAGACAGTGTGTCTAATGATGGGAAGCACAGAGTTGGACTGTTTTAATCACTCACTAAATCATTGCTATTTTCATGACTATTTCAATTAGGAATTCTTGCTTTGTAAAATAGACAATTACATAAAAATACCCAAGCAACTTTATTAAATCTAAATTGTAACTACACAAATGCCCATATTCTTTATATTATGATTGCATTTATCAATATAACTTCACATATTTTGCCTATCAGTTTTCTTCCTGTAGTCTCCTTAATCAGTAATTATGCCTAAGTAAAACACAAGTTTTGCAAGAAATGAAGAGAGAAAAGAAAAAGAAAAAACAATTTTTTTTATAAACAGGAAAAATTAATATCTTGGTTATATACTGATACATTATATTATATTGGAGTCATCATCCAAATTTGCTTTCAGTAAACAGTTTCTGTCCAATTAAAATTGTGTAGCAGCACTTTGAGTTCTGCATGGATAAAATCATCCACAGGAGTCTGTCATGCATGTCCTCACAGCAGATGAAACTTATATGAATATCTAAAAAGGATGAATAATGGTGTGCCTGTAGTTCAGCTATAGAGAGCTCATAATTCTTCTCCTACTGTTAAGCCCTCATCCCATTAAATAGTTATTCATTGATCATGCTGACAAGGGCAGCAAAGCAGTGACATTTTACACTCTAAAATAAATAATTAAGTACAAAGTCTTTTTCTAGTGGATTGTATAAAACCTAGTGCCAAGTGTTCTGTTTTCATATACCCCCAGCCCTTTTTATTATTTTTGGAATTAATCACCAAGAAGTGAGATAAATGTGAAGCTTTTGTGTGTTTTAAATCAATAGTATCATCTATTTAAATGATTTATCAAAACTATTGTATTGGGAAAGAAGAAAATCCATTGACGAATGACGCACAAAGTAACAAATATCAATTGTTTTCTTTATTAGTAAATGAATTTTTTTAAAGAAAAATTTCCTCTTGTAGTCTCATGGAATAGATAAAATGGTACCTTTACTTCTTTTGTTTTGATTTTCACTCCCATGTTCTGCATCTCATTTGTTCCATACCCATTTCACTGTGCAGTCTCATTGTCAACAAGCCATGTGAAAATATGAAGCCAGATATGGAAAACAGACTATATGTAGCATTGGGATAGAGCAGTTCAGTCATTTGGATGGTTGTTCTACATGTATTAACCAGGATGGTTTCATCAACAGAGGTACAAAATATAAATACTACTTCACAGAAACCAAAAAAAAATGCCTCATCTATATTTTTACTGGATTTTCTGGCAATGGAAAATCTTGAACTGATATCGATGACAATGTGACAACTGTTGGTAACTCCAGTTTTAAAGTATGTCACTTCTTTTTGTGAACTCCACAACAAAAGGTACATACATGATACACATACATACTTGTATACATGCAAGGAATGCACTTATGCACATAAAATAAAATTAGAATAAATAAATGAAAATAAAAAGCTATACCTATTATTCAAACAAAATCACTAATTGCCTTTCTACTAACTACTGTGACAAATGATGTCACATTTAGTCATTAGTTTAACTTAAAAAAATAAAGTTTGCTTTGGTTTTTCTGTTTTTCAGAGCTTTCAGTAGTAACTTGAACCACTGCTTTTGGGACCATTGTAAGGCAGAATAACATAGTGGGAAATGATAGAAGAAGATACAGACCTGTGAAATGAGTAAGTAATGGGAGGAGAACAAGTATCAGCATTTCATTCACGAGCCTGCTTCAAATGCTCATACTTACTCCTACTAAACTCCACTATGTACAATTTTACCATCTTTATATACCACCAAAGATTGGTAATCAGTTAAATAAAAAATAAAAAAAAAGAATATGAATATTTGAGGACCAGAAACACAATGCTTTGAAATAGCAGTCATGAAAGAATAATAAGTAAAGCATTATTGGCAATTGCAAATGCCGCAGACAAGATATTTGAGGTAGCAAAGTCCTATTTCAGCTCAATGAAGAAAGTACCAGTTGAAGGGAGTGTGCTGCTATGTAAAGACCCAGTCTCTTAATAGACATACTGAGCATATACTATTTTGCTGAGAGTGGAGGTGGTAACAGACAACTCATAACAAATTATTCAAATTAGAACAATCTTACAATTCAAATTAGATATATTTGTGACATTAGTATAAAGTGAATATAATTTTGAAGGTACAGAACATGACACATGAGATATTTTGATACATGTGGGCACAGAATTATAACAGACCTGATAGATATGTGAAAAACTAAATGGAATCACAGATAGATAGACTGTAGACAGAAAGACAGATAAACAAAAAGATAAACAATTTTCTAATTTTGAATGTTTAATACAGAATTGCCTGTAAAACTTTTATTTTTATATTTTATGCATGTGTGTATGTGGCAGAGAGTATGTATGTAAATCATGTAGGTGCAGGTGTTCTTAAAGTTTAGGGGAAGTCATTGGATCCTCAGATACTAGGTTTACAGATGACCGTTAACCACTAAGTGAGGGTCATGGGAACTGAGCCCAGTGTGAACGAAGTTAATGGCTCTTAAGATGTGAGCTTTCTCTCCAACACCTAAATTTGTCTATTAAATGCAAACTCCAATGGATTTTGACATTTGTTTCTTATATTAATAACAAAATGATGCTACATGTATATATTTTGTAGCTGTAGACCTTTTTCTTCATGTATTAATTTTTTATTACATGTGATGAGTTGTTGTTGTTGTTGTTGGTGGTGGTGGTGGTGGTGGTGATGGTGGTGGTGGTGTGTGTTTGTGTGTGTGTGTGTGTGTGTGTGTGTGTGTGCATGCACATATGTGCTTCATGGCATGAGTTGGACTCCATGAATGACCTGTGTTGTCAGCACATTCCTTCCAGTGTGAGTTCCTAGAAAGAACTTGGTACATCAGGCTTACACCCCATGTGCCTTTGCCTGATGGTCCATTTATTTTGTCCCTTTTCTTAATATTTTTATCTTAAACGTTTTAGGGAAATTACAATGTCGTATATAACTAGAAAGTATATCTTTACATATGTAAATAATCTTAAGACTGTCACTTTGTATTTATTACTATCTAAGAAATGCATTGTTAATAAAACTAAGGTATAAAAGAAAATCATTTTAAAATATAGCTTGGAAAGACCTCTACAATATTATTGGATCTAAATTTCAGCAGAAAATTTCAAATACTTAGAGCTGAATATTACCAGTAAATGTCAAAACATTGGCTTGGAGGATATTATATGAAAAGGTGTTTGAAACATTAGTGGCTTTTCAATTTAATTGATTCAAGGAATGAATGAAAGTCAAAATATTTGTATTTAAAAAACGAAAATAACTACCATTTTCGTTCAATTTATTTTATTCAAATGGAAGCCTCCCACTTCAGAGTGGGTTGTATTCTAAATGGTGATGCCCAAGCGATTATCTGAAAAGTGAAATGTATTTTCTATTGCGATCATATGATAAAAATGGCTATTGCCTTTATATTTAAAAAAAAAAAACCTACAAAAATACCAGTAATGCTTATACATTTTCTTACTAATTTCACAGTCATTATTCTACTTTATCAATCACAAGACCACCACTATAGATAAAAAAAAAAAATGTAAGGTACAGATGAAGATCAGCATTTCCTAGTCGTTTTCCTGAAACAGACCATGTACTATGAGCATGAAAAGAATGCTTTAGCTTGTTTGAATCTGTGGATTGTAGCATGGTTATCCTGTAGTGTAGTTTTGATTTATTTTAGTAATGGTTCTTAAATGCTTTAATCTCCCACCTAGCCCACCACCCACCAGAGGTAGTGGAAAAGAAAGATTATTAGGATGCAAGGGAAGTGGAGCTTCTTAGAAATTCTTCTTTGGAGATAATCCAATCTGCATTGTCTGGAAATCATAATTTCAGTTCACAGGAATCATCATCAGCAAACCATTCATAAATCAACAGTGGTGGCACAACCTAACAGAAGCAGTGAGGCTTCCACTGAATTGTTGTGACTCACCAGGACTGACCAGGACTAGCAGGAACTTCAGGAGACATTCTCTGCTGTACCTCTTTCAACAAAGTAAAGATCACATAAGACAAAGATGTGAAATCAATGAAGTATCACAAAGCTAGTTTTGCTGGACTCCCTTATAGTTTTATTTATACCCCCTCCAAACACCACATGTCATTCCAGGGGTCTTGCCTCAGCACATGAGTCTGTCTTAGCAAAACTCCATGTAAGTCTGTACTAGATGGGATCACTTTGCCAATTGGCCAAAGTCCACAGAAGTGGCAAGAAGCTGCCAGAACACCACCAGAAGTGTTCTTGGTATGTTTATTTCTGTGGAGTCATGACAAATGGAGCTCAGCAATGCAAAGGTGAATCAATACATGTGTGTTGTTATCAAAGAATTCTTCATCACTCATCCTTTCATGAGTTCGCTTTAGCAAAACATCTTCTCACCTGTGTCCACTTCAGGAAACACTTCTTTACATGTCTGTCCCAGAAAAAATACCATTCAATGCAACTAACTTTCCAAAGAAACCATAAATTTCCAATTTGCAGTAGTTTATGGCTAATATCCTCTTTTAAGTGAGTACATACCGTGTACGTCTGGATTTCTTCACTCAGCATAATATTTCTAGTTCCATCCATTTGGCTGCAATATTCATGATGTCCTTGTTTTAAATAGCTGAATAGTACTCCATTGTGTAAGTGAACCATATTTTCTTCATCCATTTTTCAGTTGTGGGATATCTAGGTTGTTTATAGTTTCTGGCTATTTGAATAAAGGTGCAATGAACATAGTTGAGCAAGTGCCGTTGGGGTATGGTAGAGTATCTTTTGGGTATATGACCAGGAGTGGTATGTATGATTCTTGAGGTAGAACCAAATTTGTAGAGAAATTGTGAAATTTATTTCTAGAGTGGTTATACCCTTGCTCTATATCCTTGTCAGAGAGTTTTTGATCTTAGCAATTATGATGCCTGTAAAGTGGACTCTCCGAGTAATTTTGATTGCATTCCTGATAACTAAGGAAGCTGAACATTTCTTTAAGTGATTCTCAGCCATTAGTAATTCCTCTGATGAGAATTTTTTTCTTTTGAAAACTTTCTATACTTACAGATATTTAAAAAACAAACAAACAAAACAAAACCCAAAAATGTCAGGCATAACAGAGTGCTGTGAGGTTTATAAGATTTACTTTTCCCCTTAGTTATAAGAATGTCACATGTTTTTTGGTCAACATTTAATTTAATTCTTTTCTAATAATATTGGTATGTCACCCAAATAATACATAGAGATTAAACTCACTTCTCTTCTTAAAACACACAAAGCATCTCTATTGTAACTGATCTATGCCAGCATCACCAGGACATAAAGTCAATTTCAATAAATAATGAGATATCAGTGTGCATACATAACTGTGTTGCAGTACATCATTGGAATGCTTTTCTAAAAACTCACACATTTGAGATGGTTTGAAACCCAAGCTTATTAGTCCTATGTAAAGCATCAGAACTCCACTGTGAGAAACTTGTTATTCAAACCTATATTAAAAAACTACTGTATTCTTTGCAAAAAAATATTTTCCTTAAGGATATTTTTAAATGATTTGTAAAACGTCATAAAATTACCTACAGATATAGAATTTTGTTAGATGCAGCCTTATTTATAAGAGCCAGAAGCTAGAAACAACCCAGATGTCCTTCAACACAGGAATGGAGACAAAAAATGTGGTACATTTACATAATGGTGTACTACTCAGTGATTAAAAACAATGAATTTATGAAATTCTTAGGGAAATGGATGGATCTGGAGGATATCATCGTGAGTGAGGTAACCCAATCACAAAGGAACACACATGGTATGCACTCACTGAAAAGTGGACATTAGCCCAGAAGCGTGGAATACCCAAAATACAATCCACAACCCTCAAGAAACTCAAGATGATGAGAATTTTTAGTTTAGTTCTTACCCCATTTTTATAATTGGGTTGTTGGTCTCTAACTTTTTTACTTCCTTATATACTTTGGATATTAGTCCTCTGTTAGAGGACAAGATTGGTGTAAATCTTTTCCAATCATGTGGCCTGTTGTTTTGCCCTGTTAACAGTGTCCTTGACCTTACAGAACCTTTTCAGTTTTATGAGTTCCCATTTGTTAGTTGTTGATCTTCATACCTAAGCTATGGGTGTTCTAATAGGGAAGTTGTCTCCTATAGCAATGAGTTCAAGGCTATTCCCTATTCTCTGCTCTATTAGATTTAGTCTGTCCAGTTTTACATTGAGATCTTTGATCCATTTGGACTAGAGCTTTGGGCAAAGTGATAGATATGGATTTATATGCATTATTCTACATGCAGAAGTTCAGTTTGACCAGCACCACTTTTGAAGATGGTCTCCCTATTCCATTGTGTGGCCTTTTTCCTTCTTTCTCAAATTTCAAGAGTTCATTGTATGTTTATTTTGGGGTCCTTGATTCAATTTCATGGATCAACCTGTGAGTTTCTATATCAAAACCATGCATATTGTATTAGCATTGCTCTGTAATACAGCTTGACATCAGAGGTGGTGATACCTCCAGAAGTTCTTTGATTATAAAGGATTGTTCTAGAAAACTTGCTTTTTTATTTTTTCCATATGAAATTGAAAATTCTTTCAAAGTTGTAAAGAACTGTTTTGAAATTTTCATAGGAATTGCATTGAATCTGTAGACTGCTTTTGGTAAGATGATATTTTTACTATATTAACCATCCTGATCCATGAGCATGAGAGATCTTTCTGTCTATCCTCCGATTTCTTCTTCAATTTATTACTTAAGAGACTTAAAGTTCTTTTCCTACAAGTCTTTCACTTGCTCAGTTAGAGATACACCAAGATATTTTCTAGTATTTGTGGCTCTTGTGATGAGCAATGTCTTCCTTTTTCCCAGACTGTTTATTGTTTATATAAAGAAGAGCTGCTGATTTCTTTGGGGTAATTTTTTTATCCAGCCACTTTGATGAAGGTGTTTTTCAACTGTAGGTGTCATCTGGTAGAATATTTTGGGTCCTCATGCATACTACCTTTAGTATACCTTAATGTTTTCTTTTCCAATTTGTATTCACTTGCCTTCTTTAGTTAAGAAACCAAACAAGGAGGGCTAAAGGGAGGATGGTTGAATCTTCCTCAGAAGGAGAAATGAAATAGATACCAGAGGTGGATGTAGAGAGAACTGGATGAGAATTGGAAGGGGAGAAGTGCAAGGGATTATCTGGTGTAGAGAGAGTGGGAAATAGAGCAAGGGACTTGGTGATAGATGGGGGTATATCTCTAGAACATGCCAGATACTTGGGCCTGGGGGAGACTCCAGAGTGTCTATGGGGACAGCTCCAACCAAGACACATAGCAGTGGAGAATATAGATCCTGACAGGGTTACTTCCTGTAGTCAGGCAGGATTTGCAGTGGAGGGATAAGGACAGCAACCCATCTATAAAACCTTTGACCAAAAATGTGCCCACTATACAAGATATGCGGGGAGAAAGATAGAGCAGCGACAAAGGGAATGGCTAACCAATGATTGCTCCAAATTGAGACACATACCATGAGCAAGAACCAGTGCCTGACAGTATTAATGATACTCTCTTATGCTGCAGACAGGAGCCTAGCATAACTGTCCATCTAATATTTGGCAGAGACTCACTGCCAAATATTAGATGGAGCTTAGGAGGTCTGGTGGAAGAGTTGGGGGAAGCATTGAGGGACTCAAAGAAGACAGTGAATCCACAGGAAGGTCAACAGACTCAATTATCCTGGATGCTTGGAGGCTGAACCATCAACCAAACAGCAACCATGGGCAGGATGTAGGCTCCCTGCACACATGTTGCAGATGTGCAGTTTGATATTCATGTTGGTTCTCCAACATCTGGAGTGTGGGCTATCCCAAAATCTGTTGCCTGCCTGTTAGAGGACCCCATCCCTCTAACTAGTCCACCGATGTGGCCACATTGGCAGAGGGTGTGCTCATTCCTGCAGTGTATTAAAGTGCCAGCGAAGAGGGTGGTGT
>JADRCD010192722.1:4425-15452 GCA_019843815.1 Montemys delectorum | reverse complement strand
AAGAAAGCAAGAGAGCAAGAGAGGAGAGCAAGAGAGGAAGAAGGCAAGAGAGAGCGAACCGCCCCTTAGGTATTGTGAGGCGTGGCTATCTGTCTGTGGGGCGGGCCATGCCTGGCTTTGGTCAGATGACTGGGGATAGGGTCCCGCTAGAATGTTGGGAGCTTGGGGCATTGTCTACCTGACAGAGCGCACATCTCTTGCGGGGGGTGGGGTGGGGGGCAGCTGTGGCGGGTTGAGACTGAAACAGGAGCCTGAGACCCAGGAGTTATGGCAGAACACCATCCGTCCCTTGCAGGCAGAGATTACCCACTGGAGCTCCAGGGTTCTAGGCTTATGCTTGACTGGGCCCAGGTTGCCTGAACAGACCACTGCCCCACATCACCTCCCTTCTCTTCCTTCCCTCCCTCCCTAACTTCCTAGCTCCTTGTTTCCTTTCCTTCCTTCTTGACGTCTTTCCTAACATCCTTTCATTCCCCCTTCCCTCTCCTTTCCCTTCCCCCTTCCCTCTCCTTTCCCTTCCCCCTTCCCTCTCCTTTCCCTTCCTCCCTTCCCTCCTCACTTCCTTTGCTCCCTTCCCCCTTTCTCCTCATCTATTTTCTGCTTTCATCCCATTCTTTTCTTCTTCATCTTTCCCTTTCCTCCTCCCCCTCTTTCTTTTCTCTATCCTTCATGTCCACTCTAGGACAAGCACCCTTTGAGGGGATTGGTATAGCAAAGAAGAATATTGCTCTGCTCCAGAAATTCTAAGCGAAGGAAAAATAGTCAACAATTGAGTAAATGAATTAGTAAATGAGATCGTTTTGGACAGCAGTGAGCCCTATGGTCTAAAGACCGAGAGAGGCTTCTGTTTGTGTTTGCTAAGACAAAGTCTTTCTGTGTAGACCAGACTAGCTTTGAACCCATCATCCCTCATGCCTAGCCTCCTGAGGGCTAGAGTTATAATTACCACCGTCATGCTTGTCAAGAAGGGCTCCTGTGGGAAGGAAGTTCAGGGACATAGCTGTGATTAATTGAGACCTAAACAGTGAGACAGTATTAAACTTTTGTGATATTATCAAATCTATTTCTTCTTATTCTGCTCTAAGAGGTAAAGAGCTATAACCAGGGTAGGAATTTTGTGTTTCATTTTTTTTTATGCAGGAAAGGTACAAGCTACAGAGTTATCCATGGGAGTTTGAGGTCTTGGGATTTACTCCTAGTAATTATGGAGGTACCCTAGGTCAGAGTGTTGCCCTTTGGTCTCAATACTTCAAGGCTGGTGCTGAGTCTGGAATGCATTCTATCTGCATACCCAGAAGGCACATACAAATATTTTCTGTGGTTGTCATGGCTCTGAGGTCTGTGCTGGAGTTTGTCTTGGAGCTGGTAACACAGCTGCATCTTGTGTTTTAGGCTTATAGGAGACAACGTGTATCGGAGTGAAATTACACAGAAAGAAAAGAAAAGCAGAGATAGCATAAAAGAAAAAAGGAACAGAACCTCAGACGATAATGAGTAAGTAGCAGTTAATTAAGCATCTAGAATCCAGTTAAACAAAGTGCCACATCCTTTACCTCTTTGCCCATCTGTTTTCTTCTCCAAATATTTTCCATTTTAATCAAAATAATTAATATTCCTGATTTAAAATTCAGCCACAAGCACTTATAATAAGAAAGATTTACTATACCTATGCCTCTGTCTTACTTTTTAGAATATCTATTATTTAAAAAAATGTGTATAGTTACCTCCCCAACTCTATGGTGTTTCCTAATTTGTTGAAAAGAATAAAACATTATCTACAGTCTCTCTGCTGTAAATAAAATGTATAATATTTTCTTTTTAAAGCCTAAACTTCATACATCATTTCCTTTCACTACCCGTAGACTAGCCTAGGCTATCTCCCCAACCCTAAATGGTAATATTCTTTCCCACCCCTCCCTCTGCCTTTCTGTAGTTGTTGTACCCATCGTTTGTTATACATAACTTATTTTTGCATTGTTAGAATTATTAATATATACAATCCAGCCTAAGATGATTTTTATTGTATTTTTCTAAACTAATAAATAATCCAAGATCATCTTGTGTGTGTGCACAGGTGTGTGTGTATGCACACATTTATGGGTGAGTGGAGTGGGCATGTGTGTGTGTGTGTGTGTGTGTGTGTGTGTGTGTGTGCATTCACCTGTGAGTGAGTATGCAAAGGCCAGAACATGACTTCAGGTAGCCTCCCTATCACTCCCTGCCTTTGAGAAGGGATTTTCCACTAAACCTGAAGCTTGTTGTTTTGGCTAGATCAGTTAGCGAGTGATCGCTCCAGGGGATTCCTGTCTCTCCAACTCCTTGCTAGAATTATAGGTGAGCATAGCATTACCTGGCTCCTCTGTCTGTGCTAGGGATTTGAAGCCCGGTTCTTGGGTTTGTTCAGCAAGCACTCTACCCACTGAGCCATCTTTCCAGTCCCAGCATTCCTTTGTAATATTGCTATTGTACTAGGTTCTATCTAGTACACAAAGATCTATTTCTGCCTCTACTACTCCCATTGGAAGGTTTCTTTCTCCTTTGCAGAAAAGTCATTTTAATATCTAGACAAAAGGTTGTTTGTTTGTAAATCTGATGCTGTTCATTCATTCATAATAGGACATGATTTGGGAAACTAGTTCTCAAAGATCCTAAGACTTGGTGGTCAGAAATGCCACCAGCAAGAATGGAAGAGCTCCTTTTGTGTTGAAGATATAAGTCTTGGGTACAATCTGATTCTGAAAAGCAAGCCAAGCCAGAGTGACAGATAAGGGATATTCAGATAAGGATAAACTAGCTCTATATTTAACCTAGCACCACAGTTCCTAAGGACACGGGACCTCGAGGCTGTCCAGTCAAGGTGACATTGATGGTTCTGCACACAGGTCTGCTTGCTTTGAACCTGTTCAGATAATTACTCATTGAGCTTATATGCACCCTCTTTACCACCCTCTTCCCCCAATCCTAAGGCGCTATCTCTGTTAGCTAGGATGCTGTATAGTGTCTCTGAATGCTGTCTCCTTTGGTCAGCAAGTTATTAAAATCTCACTTTGCTGTACCACGGCTGTGTCCCAAGTTGTCTTAATCGTCTTAATCCGAATTATTCAAAATGATGACACTACTTAATTTAGTTGGACTGTAAGTCCTAGAGCTTAAATTGCTTTTCTTGTTTCTTAGGAGATAGAAATTAATTTTGTCACAGGTAACATCTACTAAGACACATAGTTTGCTTGAAATGATAACAAAATGAGGAGCTATAACTGAGCTTCTTGTGAAATGGCATCCAGTCACACTGGATGCCTGCCCAACATCAGCTACAGGATAAATGGAAGATCAGGCTAAATTCTTATTTCATAGTTCTTAAAAGATGGCTGGGTCCTGTCCTTGCAATATCCTACTTTTACTTTGTTGTTTTGCTGTAAAATATTTACGCTGGAATCTCCCTTTTGTTCTTGGGTTGGTTTTGTTATTTCTTTGATTCTGCAACTTCCTCCTCTTTAATGGTCTTCACCTTTGTTGAAAGTATATTCTGAAGTAATTTTCTCAGCATCAGTGAATGGTGGACAAGCTTTCTGAAGCCTAGATTGATATTTTGGCTGTGTATGGGATTCATGATCTAAAAAAAAAAACTTCCCCTTTGAATTTTGAGTTATTCCTCCAATGTCTTGTGTAATCAAATCTGGTTTTACTAATGAATGTGATCTAATACCATTCCTGCCCCATGTTTCCTCCACCAGACGTTCTGAAGTTTTTACTTCAATGGGCTTTGCTGTCACTTCTTTTTCATTTGATTTGCCTAGTGTGGAGTGAAACTTTTCTGACTCAATATTTGTATCTCTTTCCAGTTTTGGGAAGGAATACAGTGAGCCAAGAAGCTCAGTGAAGCGTTCGTGTGTGGACTGGAATGGTCTCCTCTGTCTGGTCCTTTTCCTGATTTATCTTCCTGAGTTCAGAGCTTGTAGTTTTGCTGAGATTCCTTGAGACAATTTGAATCTCTTCTTTCCTGCAGCTTCCCCCAGAATGCTCTGAGCTGAAGAATTCTTATTTAAATTGATTCTCCCCACCAACACAGAATTCTTGAATCTCTTAACCACTGTTGGTGTTCTGCCACCTCAAATCAGACAACCTGAACCCCAAGTCCTGAAAACATTTGCAATGCGTGGTGGTTTTATAACTTTCACAGTCATATTGATTTTATTTCTTGATAAACACAATCACCAAGGTGCAAAAAAAAAAAAAAAAAAAAAAGTAACATGTTATCAGTTTTAGAATTATGTAAAATACATGCCTTTTTGTGACCATGCCTTTAACACTATTCACACCTTGACCAAGCTGACTCTTGTAGCAGCTCACCTCCTAACTGTTCTCTTTGTCACATCCTTGGGTCTGCCTCAGGAAGATCTAAGGATGCCAGACATTTAATTCTCTCCTACTTAATATTCCTTGGCCCTTGGTAGGCTAGACCTCACAGAAGCAACTGTAAGAGAGGAAGGATTTATTTTGGCTCATGGTTTCAGAGGGTTTTATTCATCATGGCCTGAAAGGCACCGCGATGGAGATGGGAGCGGCTCAGTCTGTGCAGTGGAGTCTGTGTTGGGGGTCGCCAGGTGGCAGCGTGGGGAGAAAAGAAAGCTAACCAGGAACTGGGCTGAGCGATTACTCACCTTTCATTGGTGACCTATTTCCTTCAGCTGAGCTCAAAGATTCTGCAACTCCCCTGAACAGTGTCATTGTCTGATGACCAAGTGCCCAACATAGGCGCCTCTGGGGGATGGGCAGTTCTGATCAGACCATAGCAGTAGTCTTCCTTACTTTAGTGTAGGTTTACACTTCTTCCAAATTTTATTTCCGTTTTTCTTTTCCTTTTTTTATGTTATGGGACAGTGCCAAGGGCTTCCTACTCTCTGGACACGCCCTCTGCGGCTTGTAGCTCTCATTTTTCTTTTCTTAGGACCCATATCTGGCTCCGCCAAAGTATAGCGCGTTTCCTGAGGAGGGAAGCAGACCTTCCCTCCCCTGCTCCCCTGAGCTTAACTGTGGTCCATTTTTTTTTTCTTCCTAACAGGGAGGACGGGAGTGACACGTTCAAAGCTTCTTTAGTGATTCCCAGCAAAGACAAAGCTGCTTTCTTCCTCAGTTATGAAGAGCTTCTGCAGAGGAGGCTGGGGAAATACGAGCATAGCATCAGCGTGCGCCCCCAGCAGTTGGTGGGGAGGCTGACAGTGGAGGTGAACATCCTGGAGCGGTCGGGGATCACATCGTTGGAAGTACTGCCTCTTCACAACAGCAGGAAGAAGGGTAGTGGAAAGGCTGAAGGTGAGTCGTGCCTCCTGCCAGGGCGCAGATCTTATGGGATGCTTGAAGCTGGGCGTTGGGTTTCAAGAACTCTGGAAAAGAAAAGGCACCCCATCTGCAAAGGCTTTGCATGTTAATGGGAATTGGAAGAAAGTCACAAAGCAAAGACAAGACTTTGTATAATTTTTTTTTTAAGACCCAGATTCCACCAAGAGATGCATGAGCATTTACGATATTTGTTACTGTAACCCCACTCTGAGGAACTGATTGTACATAAAACTTCTAAAATATTGAGACTATTACATACAGGAAGTTGTCTGATAAAATCAGACAAGATATCTTATCAGTCTAAATATTTAATGATATAGGAGCAATTAGTAATATGCCAAGATCTAAAGTAATTTAGCATATGATGGGAGGAAAAGACAAAACATATCAGTAGGCATGGCAATATTAAATAAGTCCAGTACAGCAGGAGACTAGAAAGTTATATAAAACAATGATTTTATATTATGAGCATAGGGTTTATATTTTATATTTTATAATTTTATAATTTATACATATTATATTTCATAAATATCTATTTTCTATGGTGAATGAGTTGGAACTCAAGGCTTTCAAAATGTTAGTCAACCACAAGAAAACCTACAAATTCAACCAACTGAGCCCACAGAAGGTCACAGAGACTGAACCTCCAACCAGGGAGCATGCATGAGCCCCACCTAGACACTCCATTCATATGTTACAGTTGTGTGGCTTGGTCTTCCTTTTTCTCCTCTTTCTTTCTTCTTTTTCTTCTTCTTTTCTTCCTCCTCCTCCTCCTCCTTCTTCAGAATTATTTATTTGGTTTCTGTATCTGAGTACACTGTAGCTGTCTTCAGATACATCAGAAGAGGGCATTGGATCCCACTACCAATAGTTGTGAGCCACCATGTGGTTCCTGGGAATTGATCTCAGGACCTCTGTAAGAGCAGTCAGTGCTCTTAACCTCTGAGCCATCTCTCTAGCTCCCCAATCTTGCTGTAAATAGTTGACAATGTCATATTCTTTCCAAGATTAAATAAAGAAAAACGTGTTTGGAGACAGCCAGGTGGCTCTCACCTATAATCCCAGCTGTTTGGGAAGCCAGAGTTGGGGATTTGAAAGCTTAGCCTGACTTGGCCATCCTCTGCTAAATATGCTGCTGGAGTCATGAGTCCCACCATGTGTACTCTTTGGTTGGTGGTTTAGTCCCTGGGAGCTCTGAGGGTACTAGTTAGTTCATATTGTTGTTCGTCCTAAAGGGCTGCAAACCCTTCAGCTCCTTGGGTCCTTTCTCTAGCTCCTTCATTGGGGACCCTGTACTCAGTCCAATGGATGGTTGTGAGCTTCTACTTCTGTATTAGTCGGGTACTGTCAGAGCCTCTCAGGAGACAGCTATATCAGGCTCCCGTCATTCAGCACTTGCTGGCATCCACAATAGCGTCTAGATTTGATGATTGAATATGGGAGTAGAGGTCTTTGGCCCTGTGAAGGTTCTATGCCCCAGTGTAGGGGAATGCCAGGGCCAATAAGCAGGAGGGGGTGAAGTGGTGAGCAGGGGAGGGAGGAGGGAACAGGGGTTTGTTTTAGTTTTAGTTTTTTTTATTTTATTTCCTTTTTCTTTTCTTTCTTTCTTTCTTTCTTTCTTTTTTTTGAGAGGAATCTGGGAAAGGAAATATTGTAAATAAAGAAAACATCTAAATATGTGTGTATATATATATATATATATATATATATAGAGAGAGAGAGAGAGAGAGAGAGAGAGAGAGAGAGAAAGAGAGAGAGAGCCTAGCCTGAGCTATAGAATAGAATCAAGGCTAGACTGGACAACACAGTTTGACTTTTCAAAGTCAGAGGGCAGATAGGATATAGTCCAGAGAAATAGACTTTCCTAGTGTGTATGATGTCCAAGGTTCAGTACTCAGTACTGAAGAAAAGTGTTCTGATCTGTAGATGATACAAAAGAGACATTTTTAACTTCATAGAAGAAAAGATTCAGGTTTTCCTTAAATTTTGATATCATTTTAAAAATAGCATTGAATTTACTGAGGTGATTATGAAAGATTTAAGATGGTATACAGATGCAGAAACTTTCATATATATTATGTAACATGTATTATATTTTTCTTTCATTAAAAATCCAGCACTTGGGAGGCAGAGGCAGGCAGATTTCTGAGTTCAAGGCCAGCCTGGTCTACAGAGTGAGTTCCAGGACAGCCAGGGCTACACAGAGAAACCCTGTCTTGAAAAAAAAAATAGGTTTTTTTTCTTCCACATAATATATCCTGATTATGATTACTCCTTCCTCTACTTCTCTCAGCTGCTCCCCACCTTCCCTCCCATCCAGGTCCACCCCCTTTCTTTCTGTCTCTCATTACAAAACAAACACACTTCTATGGAATAACCATAAAATATAGTACAATAAGACAAAACAAAAACTCACACTTTAGAATTGGATAAGACAAACAAACAGTAGGGAAAGATCCCAAAAGAAGGCACAAGAAACAGAAAGCCATTCATTCATGCATTCACAAATCAAAGAGGTCTATTTTTAATCATCATTAATTCCAAGTAATAGTTTGTATTCAACACTCATGTCTGTCTCCATGCTTAACACATGAGGACAGCTGACTGTCAAATCCAATCAAATAATAAGGTAGCCATATTGAAACATCACATCAGGGTTGGAGTGGCAAAATTTCAGGAACCTGAGACCTTGAGAACAAGGGAAAAGTGACGAACAGGTAAAAGCACAGAATCTGAACTGAGTACAAGTGTCTGCTAAGAGAGTCCAGAGCAGGGACTTGTTAGCAACAAAAACAGAACTGGACCTGAACTTTTATCAAGGTGTCTTGTATTCAGAAATGACAAGAACTAAGACCCTTCATCCTCCTGTCCTATGGGTGGCAACTACATGGCTTGTAGATTTTTGTTCAGCTCTTGTCATAAAGTGGAAGAAAAATTATCGCAGTAGTTTCAAACAGGGCTCCCCCATCTGTGCAGCAGGGGCAGAGGCTAACTCAGGCAACTGTGAAGCACTGTTCTACAGAATCCTTTGTCCCAGAGTAAGAACTCAATCATTGCTGTTTTCTTATTACCATTATTATGCTACTTGTATTTATTGGGTTTTCTGTAGAAATCTTAAAACATATTAAGTGCCTCTAAAGGTAGATCTGCCTCCAATCAACCTTTGTCTCTTTGTAGGATCTAATTTAATGCCTCTTGAGTATTACATACCACTAACACAGCATCTTCAAATTAGAGGATAAAAGCAGTTACCCACAAAGAATGGAGAATGCTTTCAAATTTAATAAATCACTAATAGTAAGTTCAGAGGGATTTTTTTTTTCTAGCCTTAACTATGTGGGAGAAGTATTACTCAATGGGAAAAGTTTCCCAGAGTTGGTAGGGTCTTCTACTCCGTGAAGTACCTCTGTAATGTGCCTGCCATGAATACACAGGGGCAGTGAATATGTCCTTAGGGTGATCTGAAGGCAACTGAAATGCATGCTTTGCCTAATTTTCAGGGTCTCTGTAGCTCCTTGGATATGGAGTTCTGTGCCTCTGTTTATGTGTATATTCGGATAGGGTATAAATTATGACTATTAGTCAAACTATTGCTTATTTTCATATTTGGGAGCTTGTTAGGTTCTCCAGGGAATGTTGCCAGGCTGTTGATCTCTTCCGGCCTGTTTATTTTTAAGAAGACAGTTTTCCCAGGCCTTTGTAACAAAGCAGAGTCTCGGTCTTCCAGACCATGGAGGTTTCACAGGGTATCCTCCAGTCTGGTGTGGTGGTGGTGGTGGGGGAAGCAGAGTTGCTCACAGTCATTCTCCATTGGCCTTTTCAGCCCAGCTGTTGTTGTTCCTGAGAACGGTGACCCCAGCAGCGAGGAGCACAGGATGTTGTGGTTTTGTCTGGACACCCTTGTGTGTTTTCAAAATAAATCCAGGGTAGAGATCAAACTCGAGTCAGGCTTGCACCAGAACATGATCTGGAATTGAGAGAGCCCGGCTCAAGACTGGGATTTCATTTCTCTATGGATCCATCTGTGATTAAGGAATCAGATGTCTGTAATTTGTCTAAATGCATCTCTGATCTACGGCTCCATGGCATCTTTTAAAACATTGTTTATTTATTTTTCAGATTAGAATCCCTGTGTTTCATTGTGGCATCTTCATACCCACATGCCATTAGACTTTATTCTCCTTTATTCCTCTCTCCCTTCGTCTCCCTCACAACCCTCCCTCCTTGCTGGCTCCCTTTCATCTATCAAGCTAGTCTCCCTTTCTCATTTCTCTGACTCTGTGATTTCCATGACTCTGTGATTTCTTGGCTCTGTTAGGATCTCTTTCTCCCCTTCCCTAATTCTCTTTCCAATTCTACATCTTATATGCCTATGTGTAAACACACATGAATGTCTATAGAGGCATAGATGATTTTAAGTCTAGATGTTGCGCATAAGAAATAGCATGCAGATTGACCTCTCTGAGAGCTGGGTTCTAATGTAACAGCATGATTTCTATTTGTGTTGGTCTTGTAGGATGCATCCTGCCTAAGTGTCACTTTAGGTACTGGACAGGTCGTGTTGCCTGTAGTGGTGTCTCATTCGCACTTTATAACAACCTTAACAGGCCACGGCTTTTCATGCTTGCTCCCCTTATGAAGAAGAAAGCCTTGCAGATGTTGTGTGACAAAACTTTTCCTGGGGTGTTGCAGCATACACATCTACTCACCCAGATAGGGAACCTTGGTCAGACCAAAGTAAGGATACCACCCAAGCCCTATCTGGCGAGCCAATAAGTTTTACTGGGGGCACTTACAGGAATATGGGTGAGGGGTTACTTACAAGAGCAGAAATGATTCAAAGACACCTGGATCACTAAAACCCACCCTAGCATGGGTGACAGCTCACAAAAGCTGGAAACTTGGAGCACTCTGCACAGCCTGCAGCCAGCTCAACAGGTGGGACAATTTCCCTCCCAGATGCTTCAGTTGGTCTAAACCTCTTCTGGCAGGCTGACTGGTTCCTGTTTCTCCCAGATAGCTGGTCTGGTGGGAGAGCCTTCTTTTGCAGCTTGGTTCTGCTTACTCTGGAAGGGAGAGGCCTAGTGGGTATGGCCAGAGTCAGGGACTTCCTGTAACTCTTTGGAGTTGCTTACCTTAAGGAGCGTCTTGCATGGATGGAATGTTTCAATCTTGAAGGAAAGTGATACACAGCACTAAAGTGCAGAAATATATACAAGATCTCATATTTAATTATTAATAGAAGAAATCTCTAAGACTAGATCTGACCCCAAGTTCATGCCCTGAACCATTGTATATACCATTTTTTTTTTTTATTTAAACAGAAGATTGCTTTCTATGGAGGGTAGGAATTTAAATTTGAAGTATCTTCCTAGCTAAATATGGAAATACGGGAGTGGAGACATGGCTCAGCAGTTAGGTATATCCACTCTCTGCTCTTACAAAGGGTCTGAATTCAGTTCCCAGCACCCAAACGGGTTGACTCATGAGCATCTGAAACTCTAGTTCAGGGCAATCCAAAATCTCCTTGTGGCCAGAATAAGCACTGAACATCCACAGTGCACATACGTGCATGATGCATTTGGGCTCGCTCTGTCTGTCTCTCTGTCTGTCGCTCTGTCTCTCTGTCTCTCTGTCCCTCTGTCCCTCTGTCTGTCTCTCTGTCTGTCTCTGTCTCTCTGTCCCTC
>JADRCD010192720.1:4029-18802 GCA_019843815.1 Montemys delectorum | reverse complement strand
CTTGGATATACTGTCCATTCCATGAAATGGAACCGATCCATAACACTGCTCATATGAACAAAAACAGAATACTAGATAGGCCATAGACTTAGGGAGGAAAACTAATTACTATTGTCCTGTTAAAGGAAAATAGAAATAAAATAACCCCTCACAATATCCTTTTATACTCATTATCAGTGGCTTGCTCAGCCATCATGAGAGAAACTTCCTCCTACAGCAGATTGAAACAAATACACAGACCCACAGCCAGACAATGTGCAAATTGTGATAGAGCTTAGAACACTCAGTCCTAACTGAGTTGTCTTCATCAAATCCCTCCCATAAGGGCTCAGAGAACTCAGTGGAAGAGGAAACAAAGAGTTTAAGAGCCAGAAGGGATTCAGGACGTCAAGGAAGCAAGGCCTTTTAAAAAAGGAGTAGAATAGCATATTTTAAGTATGTTGAGGGGGTAAAGTAAATGATTTATGTATGCTTAAAATAAGATCAAATTTTTGAAAAATATAAACAGATAATGTATACACATTAACAAAATGGTTTTCTGGGTAAATATATTTGCTATATAAGTCTAACAAGATGTGTTGAATACCTGAAATCGACATGAAAAAGCCAGATGCAATGGCACAGATTTGTCAAAGCATAGCTACTTCAAGATGGGACACAGAAACAAGACAATCCACAGAAAGCTCATTGCTCAGAATCCTGGAGCACTCAGTGTATCAGAAATACTAAGAATCTTGCTTCAAAAACAAGCAAGAAGGACAATGCTGACTCCCAAATTCTGTCTTGTGATCTCCACATGCTTTGAGTGGTATGTATGCACCTGCACTCACACAAATCACACATGCACACCTACACACACACACACACTCGCATATGCACAAATATGCACACACAGTATACTACTGTATATATAAATCATGTGTATAAGCAGCATATTCTTTTGTGGTCTATATGAAAACATAGTCGTTTCATTATTTTTTTCAAATCCATTCTAATAGTCATTGAAACTTTTCTTACCTTTACACTGCAAATAGCCAACTGGAAGATCCTGTCAAGCAAATGTCTTCATTTATGTAAGGAACAACCTCTCTAGAAGTGTAGAAGTGATAATGAATAGTACATGTGACTTGATTCCAACCAGGGCTCCAAAGAAGGAGGGAAATTTTACCTACCAAGATGGCATGCTCCTTCAGCAAATCCTACAAATGTGTACCACCATAACTGGCCAAGATGACATTCTCTAATGATCAAGTTTACTTTTCAATATGATTATCAAGTGTTATTTAGACATGAATTTATTCAGAAATGTTTCCTAGGGACAATTCTGGCCTTGTAGTATTTGGTTCATTATCCTCTACAACTCAAAAAACTCACCATGTTAAATATTTTGGAAAGAGAATAAATCAATATTTATACAAGTTGGGAAAAGTTCAGGTTTACCAATCTTGTTTCTTATAAATATTTTGCAAATGATTATTTTTTTGTCATTTAAATATTTCTTACTTATGGCATCTAGGACAAAAATAAATTGAGTTAAGTGACAAAATAAATTGTCTTAAGTGATAAAAATAAATTGTAATAAGTGAATTAATGCTAGTTATATGCAATAAAAATCACATTTGTTTATTCTATATTTGTTTATGATTATTATACGTCCATGTTTTCTTGGAGCTTTCCACTTTTATATAAAAATAAGGTAATATTTGGGTAACTGTAATTTTTTAAATACGTAAGAATCAAATTTTACTTCTTAATCCTAAAATAGGTATATTCATGGTATAATTTACAATTCATAAAAGAAAATAATCAAAATCCAAGAATAATTAATAACAATAAAATAAATATGAAATTGGATTCTTATAGATGCTAGTTGACTAATTCTTTAAAATTTTGATTTATGATGCTGATATTTTAATGGATAGATTAATTGATGATAATTATTTGTATGTAATCAATTAACAGATGAAATGCATGGCGTATTGATGTTTTAGATAAAATGCCTGCTCCAAGGACAGTTACAATAGGAGAAAGAAGTACCAGCATTTAATATAGGCTAATCTATTCCTATAAAGAAGTGATTGGTTGTATTACCCAAAGTCTACAGAAAGCGTTAGACTAAATGGTGAATTACTCAGAAACACTTGACCTAGACGTTAAAGTAACATGTAATATAAGTAATAAATCTCATGTAATTCATTTCCCATTCAATATGAGGACAGTTACCTTAGAGGGGATAGAGTTATAACATGAGTTCAAAGGGAACAAGTATGCTAATCTTCCAACAGAGTCAGGGAAAGTTAACCACAGCACTGCATCAGAAGTGTTAAAGCCTACATTACTTACAAAATTAAAAAGATTATCAAAGTTATTAAATTAATGAAATGAATAACTACTATATTGTTAGAAATATATTATATTGTATATTTTCAAAATAATTCAGATCCACATAGAAAAACTTTACTGGCATATCTACAATCAGATGAAACATTTGATTAAAGATAAATATAGTAAAGAGAAAGGAGATGTATCTGGTCTTCATTGATTCAATGCAGAGGAAAGACAAATAAGCTACCCTCAGTCAGGGAAGAAAACACATTACAATCCCTGATGAACTCCAAAACAGCCCAAGGCTGCAATGGGGACTAAATATAAAAATATATTATGTAAATAACCAATGTGAACACTAACATTTCATCAGTAAACCAATGTGAATTCTAAAACATCAAAGTGTTTTAGAAATGGTTACTATTGCATTTTTCTGTGCTCTCTTGCTCAGTCTCATCAAGGTACAACTACATATGAAAAGTAGCTATATAAAGTCTTCTATGTCAGTCAAACTATGTATGAACTAATTTCCTTTGTTAAGGTTTTATGCTTATGATGATGAACACAGTTAAAATGTTAGTAGTAGTAGTAGTTTATTGCATCCAGAAAACAACTTTTACATTTTAAAAAGTTATCTTATGATCATTAAGTGAAATTTCTGAAACATCAGTTCCTGAACAGTAAACAACATTCATGACTCCATCTAAAACAATAATACAACAAAAAAATATGAAGTGCTTGTTATGGCTAAAGACAGCCAGTGGGAAAGATTTCACATATTATGACCATTCAAAAAGCCCCTAGTGAATGTGCTGGCTGAGGAACAAATGATGAATGGGAGAACGCTAGAGAACAGAGACACCGAATTTTTGTCTTGGTTGCAAACAGTAACTGAGAAGATAGAATGTAAAGAAAATAATATTTGCTTAAAGTTGGCCCTGTGAATGATGATTACATAAGAAAATAACAATACATACCAAGTAGCTTGAATAATTTTTTTCTTTTATTTTTCAAGACAGGGTTTCTCTGTATAACCCTGGCTGTCCTGGGACTCACTCTGTAGACCAGGCTGGCCTCGAACTCTGAAATCCACCTGCCTCTGCCTCCCAAGTGTTGTGCCACCACCACCCAGCTAATAATTTTTTTTTTAATTTCGGGAACTTTAAAGTCCTTACAGAGTAGAACTCACACTTGATCAGAGTTAAGTGTCATGATAAAGTAGACAGAACAAATAAAGAGGGGATCATGCTTTCAATGTGCTTTGCGTATAAAAGTAAGCATTTTTGGTGTAATTTTGTGGCATCTTTTTGTTGTATATCATGTATATTTGAGGAAAAAATCAAGTTGACTATAATATGTCCAACAACAACAAAAACAAAATCAATTAGAGAATCTTACTGAATATTTTAAGGTACCAAATTGGTAACTTCCAGAAATGAATGCAAAACAATTTAAAGAATACAATTATCCTAGAAATAATTCAGATGAGTAGTGCCTCCAACCTAGAACTAATAAGAAAACTTTCTCCCTGCTGCATAGATTTCACATTGATGGAAAATGCTACGCTAACTGGTGTGGGGTGGGGGGAAGAACCTAGGGTTTTACCCAGCTGCAAAATCCATGAGAATGTCATCGTGCCATCAGGGTGTACCAAACTACGTATTAGAGTCACAGATTTCATGGAGATGAGCAACAGCTCTCTGATTGGACTTGAGAGTCAATCCTCAATAGGGAGTGCATTTCTGATGTTATAAATTCCAATTAAAAACCCACATCTGCAGAAATAATAAACCCTAGGTAGAAACTGACTAATACTATTTGGTTAAACTGACATAGTACCAAAAATCTTCTAATCATTGATGTTTATACATGTAGACAAATGCTGTTCTCAGCCCTAATCAGAGCAACCTTTCTTTTCAGGAAAGGGTCATGAATTTAGGGTTTCCATGATTGACAAAGATCTACAGCAGAAGTGAAGGTTGAATTCTCAGCCATAAACAAGACCTTTATAACTCCCCTTTAAGGTCTAGGAACTTTGCACATAAAGGGACAGAAAGGATGTAAGACATGGAAAATGAAAAGAACTATCTTCTGGGTATGATGTAGTCACTCTAGTCAGAAACTCATTCCAACCATTTTAAATACCCAGAGGCTGCCTCCAAATGGGCCTGTCAACATATAACCATTGATGAGGCCCATCTGCTCCACTCCCACTTAATTATTGGCTACAGTCAAATATTGGGGCTTTAGTAGTCACTACCACCCATTGGGTATCTACTGGTGATCCCAACAGATTCTAAGTTCTAAACCTATGGCCATGCATATAGTCCTTGTTTAAATAATCAGGTCTCAAAAACAATATAAAAATTTAAGTATGGAAAAAAAGACTTCTAAAATAGACAGGGGTTTGATTAGACTAGAATAGAAACAAAGGAAGGTAGAAAAGGAGACACAAGGGGTATACCCTTGTGAAGTGTCAAAGGAAATTAAACAAAAATAAATAAATGTTATATAAAACTGTATAATTTTATCAAACTAAGATTGTAAGAGAGAACTATTGTTCATTTAGCATTGCATTATGTGAAGAGAGAAAGTCTAAACTGAAGGTCTTCATTGGGTCCTTCCCTCTTGGAGCTCAGGAAACCTAGAAGCAGAGTGGGGAGGGAATGACTCTAAAAATCAGAAGGAATGGAGGACACCAGTAGAACAAAGACCAGTGAATCAACTGGGCTCACTGGGCCTACATGAGTCTGCTTAAGGTCCTCTGTTTATGTGTTATGCCTGTTACCTTGATGAGTTTTGTGCAACTACTAACACTGGGAGCCAGTGTTTCTCTGAGTCTCTTGTCTGGTCTTAAGACACTTTTCCTCCCATTGGGTTGCCTTGACCAGCTTTGGTGTAAACGCTTTTGCCTTGTCTCATTGAATATTGTTATGTGGTGCTCCATTGTTACCTTTTGCAGGTCAGTGGTTTTGTGAAAAGGAAATGGAGAAAGAGTAAATCTAAGGGAGAAGGTGGTAGCTGGGATCATTGGGAGAAGGGGAGATTGTGGTCAGGATGCATTGTATGAGAAAATAAAATATTTTTATTCAATCAATATTTATTTATATATACTTACATGTAATGAATATATATTTATCTACAAATAAATAAATGTTTAAATATTTTAAAAATGAAATGTTAATCGTATAACACTTTACCAAACTAATATTTATAATAGAACACTTACTGGTTAACATTGCAGAAACAAATTTAAGTTTGTCGTTTTGGGTGATTGCCTCAGGAACAGAATTTGAGATATACTTCTAATTTTTGGATTAAGTGGACCTATAAATTATGCAGCTATGGCTCAAATTTTGGTGAATTCTTAGCACTACATATATATATATATTATTAGAACCTAATATTTGTATTGCATAACTGATAATTAAATTACTGAATGATTCCTAGATAGTAAAATTATACCATTCGTAGTAACAGTATTTTATTTCTGATGGCTAGGATTGAAGCATCATCATTTAAAGAACTATTTGTGAATCAAATCAAACATCCTGTTGACATCATGTGTCTCATCATTTAATAACATCCTAAGAGGTTTTCACTTAACTAGATCAGGATGAGGCATCTGGCTGTGGCGACCTCACTGACAGCTGAAAGTATAGTTGTCCATGTGAAAGTAATCAACAGACTTGAATCGGGGAAGGAGGGGAAGCTTGTGTCAATGGTAGTTGCATAATTCATCCATGATTGACATAAAACCTCACAGTATATATGTTATTTATTTATGTTATTCTCCTCCTCCAGAGACCTTATGTATTTCTTATAAATATTTAAATAATGAGAAAAAGTGAGAAGTAAATATACCAAGAACACTGATCATGGAAGGACAACCTTCATGGTCATTTGAAACCATCATGGCATATTGATTTTTTTTTCTTAATTGTAAAATGCTCTTAAGCCACAGGATAGTGCCTTAGTATCTGGAAGAATATTTCCCGTGTCTTCAAAATCATTGTGAGGTTTGGCTTCTGTGACAATTGAGACCAGTTATATTAAGTAAAAGTCTTATGCCTAGTAAACCTTGTAATTCTGAGAGGCCCGTTTCCTCAAACTTGCACTCTGGAATATCTCAGAAAAATACCCTTTAGTATACTTTGATGTTCCATTATCTTAATGTTATTTTATCTCTTATTTTGTATGTCAGGCTAAGAATGACCCTCTAGTTATCACTTGTTTCGATGTTACAAAGTCTCTACTTCTCTATTCTGGAACATTTGTTGCTAAAAGTTGTAATAGATTTACCTCTTCATAGAGTAGCCCATCCTGTCTTCTAAAAGAAAGGAAAGCCGTGTACATTTGGAGTTAAACCCAAAGCTTGACTAGAATTGAATTTGGTTTTCATGGTAGAAAAAAGCTCAGAAACTTATGCCAGGAAAACAAAGCTGGAGTCTGCCCTGTATTTTTTATTGCCATCTTTCTGCTTTACTAATTTTTTACTTGCACTATCTCTGTGATCCTGGTACCCAGTGTGTGGCACAGAGGAAGTCCCTGGTTAAGAAGACCTGGTTTCATGATGCAACCTGTAAAACAACGTGCATTTTATCAACTTTTTGAGAATTCTATGCAATATTTTTTAATAATATCCAACCCTAACTCTTTACCTTTATAAAGTTGGGGGGTAAAACCTATCCCCCAATTTGGCGTTCTCTTTATATTTAATATCCCACTGACTGAAGTTAGTCCTGCTCCCTTTAAGGATGGTCTTTACTATATGCCCCAAGTTTAAAGCACTAATTTCAGTCTATGTCAAGTTAAAGCGTGTGGATCAAGAGACTACCTCAGGCATCACTCACACAGACAAGAACAATATATATGAATTTAAAGAGTTGTGCACCAGTGAGGTGGTTTACTCACTTAATCCCAGACCTGTGGAGGCAGAGCCAGACAGATTTATGCGTGCTCAGTGCTAGCCTGGTCTACATAGAGAGTTTCAGGCCACCCAACGTTATATTGTAAGATGATGACCCCAATATATATATATATATGTATATAAATACATATATATATACATATGTATATATATGCCCATATATATAGTATACATATACTATAACTATGTATTATATGATATATAGTGATGTAATGTATAATTTTGTATATAATATACTTATGTGTTGCATATAATTATAATATATTACATATTATATAATAATATAATCAAGTTTTAATTTAAATAATATATATGATTTAACATATATTAATATATAATCATATATACAATTATGTACATTCATATTTGTATAAAATTTTATATATTATATGATACATATATAATTAATATATATCATCCTATATATCTAGAATTATATACTTTACATTGTATATTAAGTCATGTATGTATATTATTTAAATTAAAATATAATTATATCATTTTTCTCCTTCCCTTCCTTTTCCTCACCTCTCCCATGTAAACTTCTTTACCATATTCCCTCTCAAAATTAATTTTTCTTTACTATTATGCATGTGTATGTATGTGTGTGTACATGCGTGCATGTATTCATCTATAAACACAACATATTCTGACCTTTTAGAGTTAGATGTATTTATGTGATATCATGACTGACCACTTGGTATTGGGTAACAATTTTGGGGCCTCCTATAAGGAAAGTGTATTTCCTCTACTCTCAATATTGCCTAGTTGCCTATAGTTATTTATCTATGGGTGGGCCTGCATGAGGTTTCCCCTTCAATTTGAGCATGTCTGTTGGGGTTGTCATTATTCAATTCTTCTTTATGCTTCTATGTTGTTGTGATAACACAGTGATGTTTTCTTACCACTTCTAGAAGACAATATCACAGCTATTTTCTGTTCCCCTGGCTTGTAGAATATTTTTGCATTCTCTTCCTCAATGGTCCCTAAGTATTGTGTTCAGCACATCTGACGTAGACGTGTCAGTTGGGGCTGCTTACTCTGCAGTCACTTATTTAGTGTGTTTTTTCTGGTTCTGGTTTTCTTTAATGGTTTCTTTCTCTTACAAAGAAAATTTTCCTCCATAAAGGATGAGAGAACTTTACTTACCTGTGTGTATAAGGGAAAGTATTTATAATGCAATTGGGAATCATGCAGGTTTCCTAAAGTGACATACTCTATATAATTGTTCTAAGATTCATGGCCTCCTAGCACCAAGTACTTGGATAACTTTCCAATACCTAGAATGACATTCCTGATGTTCAAATCTTAAATGCAATTGCACTACTCTTGGTTAACACCAAGACATGAGTACCACTATTACACTCTTAGGATTATTGTGCCAGGCTGGTCGTTATGGTTCGTAAATATGGTAGCTTATGGAATCATTGTTTACTTTCCTAACATGGAAGCTTATATATCACTTTTGGCATCGTGAAAGCTAATCCTCATGCAGGAGGATTTTAGGTTAGATCCACCTCAGAAACTCTAAGTATTCTGTCAAAAGTGTACATTATCTTCAGCAATAGGGACTTACCTTCAGCTTAGGAGGACAATGAAGGACAGCAGCAACTGCCTATATTGTTTTGGGAGTCTCTTAGATTCCCCTAATCAACAACATAAAAGGGGTGACTCATGCAAGGTATTGAGGTTTTGTTTTTTTTTTTTTTAAATAGTCTGTGGCTCTAGTATTGTGAGCCGAAGAGAAATATTTGCATGTGAATTATGTATGTATATATGTAGACATATGTGATATAGGTAGTTTAACTAAATAACAATATGATTCCTTGTGGATTTTTTAGCTCTTGTACAGAGAATAGAAGAGAAAAGTTAGTGTAGAAGGAGAGGGAGGGAGGGAGGGAAGAAGGAAGGGATGGAAGGAGGGAGGGACACAGGGAGGGAAGGAAGGAGTAAGGAAGATTGAAATACTTTAATAAAAACCTTTGTCTTGTAAAAAAAAATCTGCAAATCTTGTACTTTTTATCTATATTTACCCATTGACATATATATGTATTGACATATATATGTATATATTCATATAATAAAATGACTATAATTTCAAATAAATTGAAATTTATGGATACATTGTCATCAGAATATTTCCTGTGTCTTACTGTCCTCTTATTGTGTGCCATCAAAATCTACAATATAGACATCCCTCTTCATCTCTCACTTTATTTTGTGTCTTGTCAGTCACAAGTCATCAATTATGATCTCGATTTTTAAAGTTTTTATAAATAAATAATTTGAAACTTTTGGTGACACGTGACTGTGTGAAGTTCCATGAACTCACATTTGCCTACTCCATCCTTCTCAGGACAGGAGTCACCCGGTATGTAACACACCCACACATCATCCTCTGCCCATTTGCTGCACACTCTCGTTTGCTTCTTCACTACAGAGTCAAGGTTTGCAGAGTGATAATACTTGTGCTTCAGTGCCCTTATTTTAATAATAATTATCCACAAATAATCATGGGAGTTAAGTCATGCTAAAGGCAGGGGATAGTGTACCCATAGGTGAAAAGATCAAAGTAGATAAGATATTTTGAGAGCAAGAGATAGATCATATTTGCATAACTTTCACTGCAGAAAGCTGCTTTAGTATTTCCTTAGCTAATGTTATTCTCTGCCGCTCCTAACTCTTAAATAGAATTCTACCAAATATATGTGTGGATAGGAAAGACAACACCTCTAAGATGAGTACTGTCAGAGATTTCAGGATTCTGTCAAGTGTCTTGGATTGTACTCTTCCCCAGAGGATAAGTGAGATCTGCTGTATATGAACTTCTCCTTTGGGGATAAACTTTGCATAATATCATGGTGAACAGTTCTGATTTATAAATCTCTGTGATGAGCCCTTTATGCATCTTATTTTATGGAACACTCACCATAACTCAGCTCAAGTAGGCTTTCTAAATGAAACTTACTTTCAAAGGAAGAGTACAAAGCACGCAGTTGTTGCATTACTCACTCAGAATCCCACAACCTGCACATTGTACTGACAGCATTTGAAATCATCTTGGCTGACTCCCACTTTCACATTTAACACCTAGGCTACGTTTTTGCATGCTTAAAAATGGAGTCTAATGTGATGGCGTGACACCAAATCTTTTAATTACCTTACCCTGTCATGTGTTATAAATAATATCTTTACTCCAGGAAGGGAAGGCTTATTTTAAAAAAAAAATCAACATCAGAAATAAAGTTAATCTTGCTCTAATATATTTCTACCACAAAGTTAACCTGGAGAACAAAATTAGTGTCACAAACAGAACTGGGTCTGAATGGTGATGTGTTTCCTTTATGTCTGTAGTTTTAAACATGAAAAGTAGATTCAAGAGTACTTGAATTACAGAAAAAAACATAACATAAGTAATGAACAAGTAGGAATGTCTGAGAAAAATATAACTAGACATTCTGATGTAAGAGATAACATGCTGGGAACTGATTTTTCTTCACCATCCCTGCTCCTTTGAGCCTTCAGTTAATATTCTTAGAATGTGAGAGAATAAGATACCTGAACAACATTAAGTTTCAAAACATAGGTGGAAATTAAAAGAATATGCCCTAATTAAGATAACACTAGTTACAGTAACAGAGAGGAGGTGCCTGGGATACGGAGATCAGTGATGAGTCATGTATACACATATGTCCTCCCTCTGAGGCATTATCTCATAGGCTCTACTCTATCAAATCATCCATATCCAATCACCTCATAACATTGACTGATAGGATTAATTTTTTTTATTATGAAGCTTTTCCCCTCAACATATGCTATTCTAAGTCCTATACTTAAATCTTGTTGCCTACTTTCTCATAATGATCCTCATCTCACCAGGGGAAACATAAGAGCATCTAGCCTTGCTTTGTTTTAATGTGGCTGCATGCAAGGCATATGGCTGTCTCCTACTGTAAAGTTCAGAGTGACAGTTTTAGAATACCCGTGCCTTATGCTGAGGGAAGTGCATGCCTCTGACTATTAATTATAAGATTAACATTTTTAAACAGCCCATACTTTTTAGTGTTCTATAAAACAATTTTATAAATAGTGTCATAAAGGAGTACTTAAATGCCATACATTAAGAGCAAGAAATCATTCATTTTATTTGATATCCTGTCTGTGTATAATCTTTATGTGGTTAAAGGTTAACTCTGCTGAGTAAATTGCAAAGCCAGAAATAAAAGTGAGAGGCTTTACTGTGAGTTTTGTTTTGAAAAAAAAAATACAGTCATGATACATTTGTTTTATTAACCATAGCTAGAATATGCTTAACAGGCATGTTATGACATTGTGAATTTATTGAGATGCCAAAAATTTAAATAAAGATAGTCATGAGCCAAATTCTTCCAAATTACTTATATATGAATAGTTTTATTTGACTATACACATAGAGATATAACTTGAATTTATCAATGTGCCTACTAAATAATCAGTATGCTTTAAAGTGTCTTTTTTTATATTAGATATTTTCTTTATTTACATGTCATATGATTTCTCCTTTCCCAGTTCTCCTCCAAAAACAAAAACAGAAATAAAAACAAAAAAACTACAAAAACAAACCCTTGTTCCCTCTCCCCTCCCCTGTGTCTTGCTAAAGAAAGTTTTCAAGAAAAATTACTTAGAATACTTTATAGCCGTATCTATGAAATTACTTTAAAGTGATAATATTTGAGCAAGGACACATTGGTATTCTACACTTATTTTTTAATGTGTACGTAGAAGCAATGACCAATAAAAGTAGAGTAAAAGACCCACACATAATTTAAAATCTTATGTGTTTTCTTACCAAAAGAAAAAATAAACAAACTTTAATGCAATATTTAATTTAGCTTAGTATTTTAAGATCTGTTATTAGACTATAATGATGTTAACAGAACAATGTGTCTGACCTATTTATACACAATCTTTGAAATGTATCATGTACTTTATATCATAATTCAAACTAATCATGTTCCAAGTGTCCAACAGCTGTGTTTCCAGATGTCTTAATCACTTCTTGTGCTGCTTTAGCAAAATACCACACATGTAATAACTTGTAATGAAAAATAACATATAGGGCCACAATTATTCAGGCTGGAAGTTGAATATCCAGTTGCTTCCATTAGACAAAGGCCTTCATGTATCCTTATACAGCAGAAGGTAAGAAGAAAAAGGCTTAAATTTCACTAAGGAAAACAGTTCTACCCATGAGAGTGAATCCCACAACTCAACAACTCTACAGTAGAACACAATTATAATGGTAGAGATATTCTCATTCCTGCTACATACACTCTAGTTGTTACAACACACTGCAATGTCTCATAAATGAAAGGAAAAAATGTGACAATGATAATGGTACTTCTATAAAGGTATCAGCATGGGAAGATGAAGAAACTCTTCAACCTAATCATTTAGAGTTGGATGTGAGAAGGTAGACCAGTTGACCTTACATACTCAACACCCAACACGCTGACTCACAGTTTTCATTGGAACAGTAAACATAAAACCTCTTTGTAAAAATCTTAACCTCCATTTGTATCTCTCTGTGGTAACTACTTATTACCTGTATACCTGAAAGTAAAGTGCTGAACTGTAATTCGCCTTATATGTTTCCTGTTCTACTGACACCAAAATCATTTGTCCAATCCTGTTCTTTTACTGCATGTGCAGAATGTTTTGACATTTGAATTTTAAAGCTTTTTATCCAAAAATGGACAGTGAACATTTTTCATGAATTATCTCACATATTATCGTTGATGTATTTATTAACTTGTAGATTACTATAGAAGAATAATCCATAATTACTGTTCCTCTGCATTGTATCCTTGCTGTATGTTAAGTACTGGTCACACACACACACACACACACACACACACACACACTACTACTACTACTATTTACATGACATTTGTAGGAGACCCGTCTCTTTTGTTACCTGTATTAAAACAGTCATTTTATTATTTTTCTCAAATCCATGCCAATGATTATTGAAACTTTTATCTTTACACTGTGAAAAGCCAACCTGAAGATCTTGTCAAGTGAAAGTCTTCATTTATGTAAAGAACCTCATTGTTGTTGTAAAACTTTCCTACTGTTCTGAGCTCTTTTCAGAGGTTAAATCAATAAAAAGAAAATGCCCGAAACATTATACATCTAGCACATAAACTCTTATGAGAGGGCTGTAACAATAATAAAAGACTGGGGTGTCCTCAGAGTAGAAAAAGACCTGCTTATACAAGTCTAAAGAAAATGTCATTGATGATAAATCAAGACATGCAAGCTGTCATGCTATTCTAAAAGCCAAGGTTCTTCTTGGGAAAGTGAGCAGTATGCTAACATGAATATACATGAATGATGTTCTACTGAAAGACATAATTACTAACAATTTTCTTTACCAAGAAAACTAAGTATGGGCCAAACCAAACTAATAAAGAAAAACCTCTTGGAATTTCACTTATTTATTTATCTCAAGTGACCCATTGTCCTTGGTCTCTGAAAATTTAGTAAAGTTTTATGATCAGGTGTTAACACCTAATAGCTATTTTTCTTAGTCACTGCAGTCTGTATTCATTCAAGGAAAACAAAAAGATTTTCCCCTGAAGAACAGAGTATAAAATAATTACATTACCGTAATTACATTTCATTGAATTATATACTAATACAGTTTGTGGTTTACATAATTGTAGCAGAACCATAGTAACACTTTTGTATTATCCAACTTGAAGATAGTAATGATCTGAATAATTAATAAAGAATTAATAAAGAATTAAAGACAAAGTTGGATGCTAAGAGAACTGACCAATAGTCAAAAATAAAGACTAATAATAACCTGACTAAAATACAATTACACCTTTAAAATGCAAGAATTCATAAGGACCAGAGCTAATTAGGAATATGTGGTCTTTGAGAAGCTGGTTTTCAAGCAAATATTTCCTTTAATATGTGACTAGCCTTCTGTAGTTAACATTAACAGAACTAGTGCTAGAAAGTGACATCATGATTTTACTCATAAAGTTTCATTAATGAAACTGAAACTTACCAGAGGAGATTGTTATTCAAGTTACCTGTTCTTAAAATACTAAGTTAATTTCAGTTACTTTTATCTACTTTGCAAAGGTGACTCTAAGATAATTTGTGGCTGTATAAGAACAAATATAAATAGACAAAAGAAGAGAGACAAATTTAAAGTAATCTTCAAGCACATGTATATCAACCATTTGCTTGCAGGTCCTTTAGCTCTTGGTGGGTTGATGGGCAATGTGTAATCTCAATATTTCTGTAGATTTCTGTAGATTGTTATCATATTGCCTCATCTATTCTGAGCTGCCATAACTGTAGACTAGAAGCTTTTCAATTAAAAAGATGTGTTAACTATTGATGAGCTGTGAAGTCAGATTGAACATTACATTTGATGAGGGCTAAGAGACAGACAGAAAGACAGAGAGGCACTCAAACACACACACACACACACACACACACACACACACACACACACAC